>CAUYSK010025929.1:0-43920 GCA_963575035.1 Avahi laniger
TGAACATGGACCTGGTTCTTTCCCTCTCCTGAGATGAAATTTAAGGCAGGTACCATGACTTTGCTTATCCGATTCAGCTAATAATTAATATGACAAGTAATAATCAAAACTTTAAACTCTATTCAAAAATAATCCCCTTTCCCATCTCAGACCTTTTGCAAACTAACCCTTTGTGGAAAAAGTGTGGTTTGTTGGTTTCTTCTCTTTCCTGGCACTGCCCCCGCCCTTCCTCCTCTTCTAAGCTAGTTCTTTTGACCCAATTATATTGGAGCCTGGGGAAGGGGATGAGGAAATCGGCAAGGGAAAGAACTAGGCCCACAGTATAAATTGGAACGGACATCAGCAGATAAAAATAAAGCTGTTTAATGATTACATTCCATAGGCCGTACTTGCTCAATGTAATGTAATGGTCTCACAATTATACTCCTTATTTTGTTTCCTGCTGTATCTCCAGTATTAAGAACTGCCTGGCATACTATAGGCACTCAGTAAATATTTGTGATGAATGAATAAATAGATAAATGAGGAAGTATAAGATGCAAATAAGAGATGTGCTTAACCAAACTGACAAAGGTTAAAAATTAAAGAATAGGCCACAATGTTCCAGCCTGGTGTAAATTAAAATAAAGCAGGGGAGCAGGATAAATTGCGAAAAAGAGAATTCAAGTCGAAAAGAAATAAATAGGGTAAAAAGCATCAGTCCATAATAAAGACAGATCGGTGACCTTTAAGCACTTAGTAAAGTGGTTTTAAAGGATAGGAAGTAATAATTATTAAAAATGAAAGCAGAAACAAAAACATGTTTATTTCAGAAGACTTTATTAGACCATTTTTTAGCCTTTGACAGATCAAATATGCAAACAATAAACAATGACACATCAAGTTTTAAATATGGGGGGAAAGGACCCATACAGAAATACATAGTTCCTTGTGTCTTTAGTACACATATTAAAATTGATGGTGTACTAGAGTCACTAGGCTGGCCTACCCAATAATCATTATAAACTTTACTCTCTAAGATAGAGACTGGAAAACTGAGAAAGAACCTAGCTGTAGGCTCTCTTGTGGTTGGTGGTGCCCATGTGGTTGAGTTCTGGTCAAAGTGACATTAAAACACAAATCTACCTGTGCCTCCTCTTCGTCTTCCTTTTCCTTCCTGCCTGGACCATACACAGGGTGCTCAAGATGGAGCACCATTTCTACATGCCCACAGAGCGAGAAAAGAGAAAGAGCCTGGTTCCTGCAAGGCAGCCCTTGAGTTTCTCTTTTGGACTTGTTCTAGGGCACAAATCAGCCCCTTATTTACTCACGTCTGTCTGTTGGGTTTTCAGGCACTCTCGGTAAGGACAACGTGAACTGACATAGCCACAAAGAAAACATTAATAAATACACCAGTGCAAAACCTGTACAGGCCCCCTCTTCTAACCACACTTCAACAAAACTAGAAATGAATAATAAGAGTTTCTAAATCAGTTTATAAAATTTAAATCATTCTTCTCAGTAACTATTTGCAAAGGAGAAAATAAGAATGCAAATCCATACTATAAAGACAAAAATAAAATTAAACTATTAAATTAATTAAATTATAAATTCCACTCTCCAGAATTCCTTATCTTCCCTTTCTGCTGTTATTTTTTTCCTAGAATTTATCACTTTCTTATATACTACATAATTTACTACAACTTTGACTTAATTTTCACCGTCACCTACTGGAATGTAAGCTCCATGAAGCCAGGGATATTTTTTATTCACTGTGGCAACCCCAGCACCTCAAATATTGCCTGGCTCCCAGCACATATTCAATAAGATTGTTGAATAAACTAGTAATTCCAGTGAATGGCAATATATCATCTTGATTTTTATAATTAAAATTTTAAAAAGAAAATAATCCAATTCAAGTCGAAAGACATAAACAGCAGTCAATTTATCAAACAAATAAAATCCCTAAATAAAGCAGAAAGAAAATTAATAAGGATAAAAGCAGAAATTAATGAATTTTTAACAGTCACTTTTATAAATAAAGAAAGAAATTCTTAATGAAAAATATAATAGACAAACCTCTGGCAAATCTAATCAATGAAAGCAGAAAATCACAAATAAAAAACTAAGGACAAAAAGTGAGCTATTATAAAAGCTAAAAAGAAGAATAATGTGTGATAATATAGGACTATTTATAATTTCATGCCCATTAATTTTAGTAGTAAAAAATAGACAATTTTCTATGAAAATATAAATTAATAAAATTAACTTATGAAGGTTAATGAAATCTAAATAGATCAATAATCATCAGTAACCAAAAAATGAAAAGTTATCAAATTATTATGCTAAAAATGAACATTATTTGGAAGGATTTTTTTCAGTCCTTACAAATTTTCAAGGAACTATAAATCTCTGTGCTATAAAAAGTTATTAAAGAACATAGCAAAACATGAAATTGGTATGGAATTTTATCAAGTGCCTTTTTGTTATCTATTGTTATTTTTCTCTGAAACTATTGATTTGATTTATAGTGTTAATGAAAGTTCTAATAGTAAATCATTATTGTGTTGATATGGGAGAGAAATCTTTCACTGTACTGGTGAATTCAGTTTGCTGGTCTACTGAACAGCAGAATATTAAACAGCCAATTAAAGGAAAGGTTCTGAAAAATTTTTTATGACGTGAGAAAATGCTTATGTTGTTTCTTTATTCAATTTTATTTCCTCTACTGGGTTGAAAGTTGCATATCTTTATTCTTCCGGTGCAGCATTTCTCAACCTCAAATTCCGTTTTGTCTGAAATTAACATTGTCACCTTGACTTTTAGTGTTTGTTATAGTTCCTGGATAATTGGTGGTCTCCAGGGATCTATCAGATCATGTGCCAGCAGTTTGACAATTTTAGAGGAAAAGGTGTTGAAACTATTTTGTTCACATATATTTCCCCAATTTGAAATGTTAGATTACTAATGATTTTGGTATGGTCTGAATTTTTCCCCTCAAAATTCATATGTTGAAACTTAATTGCCAATGTGATAGTATTGAGAGGTGGGGCATTTTAGGAAGTGATCAAATTATAAGGGCAGAGCCCACATGAATGGGACTAGTGACCTTATAGAAGAGGTGCAAGGGAGCTGTTTGCACATTCCACAATGTGAGGACACATGGTGTCCTCTAGAAGGGGCCATCTATGAGGAACAGGCCCTCGGAAGACATCAAATCTGCAGGCTCCTTGATCTTAAACTTCCCAGTCTCCAGAATTGTGAGCAATAAATTTCTGTTGTTTATAAATTACCCACTCTGAGATATTTTATTATAGCCCGAATAGATCAAGACAGATTTTTCACAGAACATCACATGCTAACAACCACAAGTTTTTAAAAGTTGTGCAAGTACCAAAAGGACATAAATTAGTTCATTTCAGCTAACACCGAGTTAATAGCACGAGTTTCTTCTCAGTTAATGTATTTCCACATTATTTGCATATTTGCACATTTTCATTAATTAAAGGACTATATCCAAAGGAGCTGTACAAATTGTACCCCTTTTCTCTCCCTCATACTAAGCAGCCCATTCGCCTCCAAATTAAGCTGTGTCAGCTTCCACCTATGTTCTACCTGTGTGTTCTACCTGTAGGAGTTTGCATATTTCTACATTAGTTGCACATTATTCACATATTTGTGCTAGTTACATGTTATTGTTTACATTTCCTATATTTGCATTTTGGTATGAATAGTATAGCTCAAGTTCAACAAAATGGATCAGTGGGTCAAGAGTGTTCTATTAAAGAGCAGTAGTAGTAATTGATAAGCTGATTCTACAATTTATATGAAAATACGGAAGATCTAGAATAGTCACAACTATCTTGAATAAAGGACAGGATTTATTTTATAATTTTAAAAACCATGTTTTATGATTTTGAATGACTTGTGTATTATAGGTGGTATCTTGAATAGCCTGAACCTGTCACATTAGGATTTAGTTTGCTGACCACAGTCTGGGTGGCTTAAACAACAGAAATTTATTTTCTCACAGTTCTGGAATCTGAGATCAGGGGGCCAGCATGGTCAGGTTCTGGTGAGGGCTCTCTTCCTAACTTGAAGATGGCTGTCTTTTCCCTGTGTTCTCACGTGGTGGGGAGAGAGAGAGAAAGAAAGAACGCATGAGAGGGAGAGAGCAAGCTCTCTGGTGTCGCTTCCTATAAGGTCACTAATCTCATCATCAGGGCCCACCTTCATGACCTCATCTAAGCCTGATTACTTTCAAAGGTCTTATCTCCAAATACCATCATTACACTAGGGGTTAAAGCTTCAACATGTTAATAGGAGAGGGTACAATTTAGTCCATAGCTATTATTTTAGTCTATTCAGGCTGCTATAATTAAATATGATAAACCGTGTAGCTTATAAACAATCGACATTTATTTCTCACATTTCTGGAGGCTGGTAAATCCAAGATCAAGGTGCCAGCCATTGCTTGTCTAATGAGAATACATTTCCTGGTTCATAGCTGGTGCCAGCTCACTGTGTCCTAGAAGGGTCAAGGCAGCTCTCAGGGGTCTCTTCTATAAGCACACTAATCCCATTCATAATCACCTCCCATGGGCCTCATCTCCTAATACCATCACTTTGAAGATTAGGTTTCAACATATGAATTTTGGGGGTACACAAACATTCAGACCATAGCAGCAATAATTTTCTTCACTTGTCAAGAAAAGAAATTGACAATACTAGATCTATTTTTAAAAATCACATCCAAATGCTACAGCTCTCTACCTCCTCTGATTGTAAGAGGGATCCAGCTTCCAACATGGCAAAGTATAGTGGTGGCTGGTGCTCTGAATGTGGGGGTCCCCCATCCTTCTTTGGTCCTAGCATCCCCATGTGTAGCCCTTATATCAGAACACTTACTGAACTCCATTATGGTTTTATGCTAGCAAGACATGATGAAGTCTCTTGTTTCCTTTCCTCTTTCCTCCCCCTAATTGTTTTAGAGTTCCAGATGACTCTCATTTTTTTTCTCAAGATCCCCAACTCATGATAGACCAGCACCACAAATGTCACTTACTTTATTCAATAAGTTGTCAGAACTCCACAACTTTATCTGGAGGCAACGAGCTTGCTTGCTACCTGCTGCTCAGTATAGGGGAGAGGTAAGGGGTCCAACTTGCCCAGTTCCTTTAAATACATTTATTTATCCTGATAATTGCCCCAAACACTTCTCCCCCTTCATGCTCATGCCCCGAGGCTGCCTGAGGAAGGTGCGTCACTTCTGTGTAATGGTGCTCCTTTGAGTATTTGCCTGTTGCGGGGAGGGATGTTTATTCTTCTCCATCCAAGCAGAGGGGAAGGAGCCAGCAGAAAGAAGAAGGCTGACAATAAACAAGGGGAGAAATCGTTGATAAAGCAAGCTCCCTGAGGGTCCGAAAAGTCTGGAATTGAGAATGCAGGTACAACAGGAATAGCAACACTTTTTCTTCTATTAACTGCAGAGTAGAAGATGGCGGGAGCCGGGCAGTCTCATAAATTCTCCCAGTGCCCTGCCTGTAATGGGGACTCAACTGCTTATGGGATTCCATAGATGTTAACTAGCGGCACAAACTACCAGCTCCTAGTGAATAAGTAAAGGTGTCATTGTACCACGTCATATCCAGCAACCAGTCACCTGGATATTTGATATAGATATTTAGAACAGAACACTGGGATGGACAGGTCATGTAGGTCAGTGGCTCCCAACCTTTTTGGCACCAGGGACCAGTTTCATAGAAGACAATTTTTCCATGGACCAGGGTGGGGACGGTTTGGGATGATTCAAACACATTACGTTTATTGTGCGCTTTATTTCTATTTATATTACATTGTCACTTGCCACTCACTGATAGGGTTTTTGATAGGAGTCTACAAACGATTGATTTATTATGGTCTCTGTGCAGTCAAATCTCTCTGATAATGAAAATCTGTATTTGCAGCTGCTCCACCTCAGGTCATCAGGCTTTAGATTCTCATAAGGAGCACGCAACCTAGATCCCTCACATGTGCAGTTTACAGTAGAGTTTGTGCTTCTATGAAAGTCTAATGCCACCGCTAATCTGACAGGAGGCAGAGCTCAGGCGGTGACACCGGCCAGTGATAGGGAGTGGCTGTAAATGCAGATGAAGCTTCTCTTGCTTGCCTGCGGCTCACCTCCTGCTGTGTGGCCCAGTTCCATGGATTAGTACCAGTCCGAGGCCTGGGGGGGTTGGGAACTGCAAATATAGGTGATCTAACAGGGCAACTGGTACACGCAGTAGTCACCTATTCTTTTAAATATAATGATTACCAAATGCATTTTATAGTCAATATACCCAGAGTAACATGCAACAGCAGTTTAAATCCTCTCTCCCCTTTAAACATTTCTAAAAAATTAAAGAAGAAATCTAACAAGGATTGAGCTCTTAAGTGTCATGCTCTGCGCCAAGCACCTTAAATATATTGTTTCATTTAATTTTTCACAACACTACTGAAGAAACCAACTTAGAAAAATTAAACCTTGTTGATGTCATGGGGCTAGAAAGCAGAGCTGGGGTTCAAATTCAGATGTGCCTCACTTAAAAGCTCACCTTTTCCATGCACCATCAAGCAATGCAAAAAAGAAAAAGAAAAGAAGAAAGAGAAAGATCAATCTCCAGTCAATTAATTTTGTGCCAGACAGAGCACCATACAGAAACAAAGACCAGCTGCAAAACAATCCCACTGAACCTGAATCTTTTTTGTAGCTTCTATAAAGTGTCATAGATTTGTGGGTATTTTCAGAAAACTGACAATTTGCGGGTGGAGAATAACTTTTTGTCGATCTCTAGCCTTCCCCTATTCTGGTGAGAAAGCAATGTTAAAATGCCTGTTTGTCTCTCTGAATTTGAGGTCCTCTATTATTTTCTGTTGTCAAAACTCAGACAAACCTTATTATTTTATTAGGTCATTGGATATGATTTATACGTTTCCTGGGAGGAGCGACTGTAGAAAGGGAGAGTGATGGGACTTATCAGCCCCGGAGTGGCTGAGCTCACCCACTAAGTCAGCCTGTCTGCCCTAAGCTTGACAGTTATTAATGCTTCCACCTCCTGCAGCTTCCAATGTTCGTCTTTCTGGAGTGCCAGTTCCAGATGTTATTGTTACATTGTGGCAGTACTGACTGCCCGAACATGCCAGTGGTTTCCACATCTTGGGCATAGACTGCTATCACAGCTCCCTGGTTGGCCCCCTTTCATGCATCATTTAGGGAGTCCAAAGACCAGCAAGAGCCAGTCACAGCCTCTGTAACAGCCAACATACCCTGGCTAAGGCCACTTTCAAGTTCAAATTCTTTCTCAGTAGGCGATCATTGTGTGTCTTGCCAATTCCCCACTAACCTGATAGTGCCTCTTCACCCTCATCAGCTTTCATTGTGTTATAATCTTACATGGCTGGTGAGCTCTACACACTGACAATTTGCCCACAATAACAGCTGTTTCCTGCCATAGGGTGGGCAGACAGGGACAGTGAGAGATGGATTTCCTTTATCAGTCAGGGTAGGCTAAGTTACGCTGTAGTAACAAATGACCCTCAAATCTCAGTGTCTTACAAGAACAAAGGTTATTTCTCATTTATATTATATGTCCATTGTGAGTTGGCATGTTGTCTTCTTTCTGGGACCCAATCTAATGGAACAACCTCTCCAGGGAACATTAAGCCTGTGGCAGAGGCAAATGAAGCACAGCAAAGCACAAGCTTCTGTCCCAACCTCATCAACAAAGCAAGTCACATGGCTACTCCCGTTAGCAACAGAGGGAATGGGAAATCCTCCTCCAGGGAGCAGCACACCACAGAGGGGCAGCACACGTTTTGAGCAATGAAACAATCTACCACACTCATTTTGGTGGAGACCCATCATGACATCCCCAAATTACCTTATGATTGCCATGTATGGAGCCCAAGTCTCAAGACTGTCCATGAGATTCTGCCAGGGCAGCAGACAGCTGCTCATTTTCTCAGCCACGCCTGCCATATCGAGTTGAGCTCCTCTGACATTGACAGATGGCACTGTTTTCCTGGAGGATCCCTGAGGTGAGTCAAGGTGTTGTTCCTGGTCTTTGTAATTCCAAGACTGTATGATCCCTGTACCTAAAAAGACAGACCTCAACCCTTGTGCAGCGCCTGGGGCAGGGTAGGTAGAGAAGCTCCTCCCTTGGAGCCCTGCATTTGTGTCAGTGAAGGACATGGTACTCTGAGTCACTTCTTTTTACAGCCTGTCAGAGAAAAAATTAGATCACTATGAAGGAATATATTATGATCCATCTGTCCATTCAAATAAATCACAGACCTTCCTTTTTTTTCCCCTCTAGCAAAAGGGTGTTCAAAACAGTTGTCTGTGTGATAAATCTTTACCAGCTTAGTAGTATAAATATTGTACTTGATGTTTTATGCTGCGATTATTTCTGTATTAAAATGTATAGGACTTAAGAAGATAATGCTGTCCTTGGCAACGGGAGACATATATGAAATAAAGATGATTTAATTATTTAAATTATGTTAATATACAGAAAATGCCTGTGCAGGAGGTTCTTCTAAATATAGGTACTCAAAATCTAGTTGAAGACCATTTCAAAAAAGGTTAATAATATAATAATTTTAAGCACACTATTTTGGGGCTATAAACACACACAAATTTTATATATATACACACACATATACATATATATATACATAGAGATACAGAGAGAAAGAGTATCAGCCATTTATTACTCATAAATCAGGGAGACAAAAAGCCAACTGAAAAGTGTCTCCCATAGTGATATATTATGAATAGCCTATAATAACTGTTCCATTATAGTTGAGTTTTGAAACGCACATTAAAACCACTATAATCCTTGATTCAAAAAATATTTATTGAGCACCAACCCTGAGCCAAGCATTGTTCTAGGCATAGAGGGTACAACAGAGAAGAAAGCAGATAAAAATCCCAGCCCTCATGGAACTTACATTCTAGGAAGATGAAAAAGACAACAAATGAAATATAGGATATATCTTCAGTATATCCTTCCTGACCCACTGTCCAGCCTTCTCTACCCTGATCTGTGTCCTGCAAGGCCCACTTGTCTGGACTGCACCAAAAGCTCACTTGCTTTTCCACCTCCAGTTGGATTTAGCCAGTGGGAGGCACTTGCGAGAGAGCAAAGAACAAGAGGAGAAGGTTGTTGACTTTATTCATCAAGGGAGGGCTGCATTCTTCTCCCAAAGCCGCACTGCCCATGTTGCTATCCTCTCTAGGTGCCTGTCTGCATCTCGGTGACTGTCCTTTCACTTTTCACTTTGTCCCTACAAGCCTGGGGGTGGCAATGGCACCCCACCAACACTCCCACTGTTAATGGTTCTTTTATGACACTGTCCCCAGATCACCCAGTTCAAGGATACTGTTTCCTGCTATAACCCTGACCAATACAAAAAAATAAAGCAGTAAATTACATAGTAAATTAAATTCTGGTAAGTTTTGTTGAGAAAAATAAAGCAGGGAAAGCAGATAGGGAGCATTGCTGGGTCAGGCCAGGTGGGTGCTTTTCAGATAGGGTGGTTGGGGAAGGCTTCCTCAGTATGTAATACGACAAACGTACACATCTCCCAGCAGAACTTTTCTTTCAAAGCAAATCTTACAAGGACCTAAAAATATAGAACTAGAAGAGAGGAACATCAGTTGAAGCAGAGGGAGGAGTAGAGGCAAAGCCTTAGATCTCTACCCTGACCCTCCAAGCCCCCACAAACTCATCTGCTACCCTACCGTTGACCTCCAACACGTAGACTTGATCCCAGGACTCTTGAGACACAGAACCAAGGGAGATACAAAACATTCAGTTCTTAATCCTCTCCAAATTTTATGCCATGTCATTCCAGAGAAACAAAAACTACTCATCTCACCCTCAGAGAATAGCTTTTGTAGAAACATGATTGAATGGTATGTCCTCATCTCTCATCCACTGCTGAAAATAGAAGTGGCATTACATATAGTGTTTTTTTCATCTTTATTTTTGAAATTGACATTAAGGATCTTGTCCCTATTTTTCTCCATGTCATTCATATAAAGACCAATATGATAAATTATCTCAGATTTCAGGGCCAGGAAAAAAGTTTATCTCTGCCGATGAATTGTGACTTTCCCTTCTTCTGGACAATGAGAAGTTGTATTCTATCATGTTTTCCTCCTTACATTGGCTGACAGGAAACTCAGAGCCAAGTGTCATGCTAAACTGCTGACTTTTCTTAAGAATGTTTTCTTAATGTAATTTTCTCCGCTAGTTTCAATTCAAAGGTGAATGTGATACAGACCTGTCCTAAAAGAATTTACTGTCTGGAATTGAACAGTTTTCTTTCCAGTTTCTCATTCAGAACCAGTATTTATTTGTAGTTAAAAACCAATTTACAAAATAATACATTTTTGAAAGCAAAATTAGTTTTCCCACGTACTTCTCTTTTCTCATGCCAACAGATACAGAGATAAAAGAAATGAACATTCTAAGAATTCTACAACTGTAACTTCCCCCAGACAAATGTAAGATTGCTTTCAAAATACTTTATACAGTAAGTGTTTACGGAGAGCAGCCAAGGCTTCTGCCAAGCCATGGAGGCCATGGTGCTTTTGGTCTTGATCCATCTTACTCCATTCAACATTAAATCCTTTTAAAACATTTAAAAAAAAATATTTGGCTTAGAAATCCTGAAATGTGTCCACCTAGCAAGTCAATCCACCTTTTTATATCAATCATAATTTCTAGCAAGTTTTGTAGCTTTCCAAGTTTGATGAATAGTTTCATGCCATTGACTATGCTAAAACTATCTGCCAAGGTATTTTAAAACCTCTAGGTTACAGATATCATCAGCCCCAGTGAATCTCCAACTTCTAAACCATTCATTCATTTGACACATATCAACTAAGCACCTATAGTGTGTCAGGCTTGAAACTAGGTGCTGGGATATAAAATGGCAAAAAAGATAGGTTTGTTCTCTGCCCTCATGGAACTGGATCTAACAGATAATAGAAACAGTGCGCAAATCCACGTATGGTGAATGTAGGCCCAAGGAGTTCAGAACCTGCCACCCCCAGATATGCCACTTTGGCATCTTGACTGTTTTGAGTTAAAAGCACTTGAAAAACAGCAAATGTGAAAAGGACATTCTGAGTCCCCTTTCTTTTTCTTAAAAAAAGGAGGTGAAATTCCCATGTGAGATCTGCCCTCCTTGTACCAGGAGTGAAGAAACATTCTTATCACCAAGGACAGGAGGTTGAGACCAAAAGAATTATGTATGAACAGACTGTGCTAAAATAATTTAGACTCTTTATGTATTTTAGTTACAATTTTTCACAACTGCCTCTCTGTTTAACCTAATAGAAAAACATTTAGATTTTGCCACTTCTTTGGGTCTTAATTTCCTTGTAAGGGCTCTTGTGTCATGTAAAACTTATATTAAGTAAATCTATATGTTTTTCTCCTGTTAATTTGTCTTATGGCAATTTAATTCTCAGGCCAAGCAGGCACCCTTAGGAGAGGAAAGTAATGTTTTGCCTCCCCAGAGAGCTCTGTGACGGTGAGAGTTTTTGTCTTTTGCCTTTACTCTTGTGTCTCTTGTGCATAAAACAGTGCCCAGCTCAATAAATACTTGCTGAATGCATAATATGCAAGAGGAAGCACAGAGTGCTACAGGGGCACATGCCAAGGGACGTCACCTAGTCCAGAGGGCTGAGCAAGGGTAGCCTGAAGAAATGGCATTCCATCTGATGCTTAAATGATGAGCTGAAGAGGAGAGAACAGAGAGATACAGGTGGAGGAAAAACTTGGAAGGCTCAGATAGAAACAAACTGAAGTTTAAAAAGTAAGTAAATAAACACTCAGAATGGCTGCAGTAAAAAGAGCATAGAGCAGAATGACAAGAGAAAGGTTGAAAAGTTGGATATCAGCCAGCTAAGACAGTCTCACCAAGCAAGTTAAGGATTTTGTACTCCATGTTATGGGCAGTGGGAAACCATTGAAGTGTTTCAAATGGATAGACGATGGGACTGGATTTGGATTTCTAAAACGTCTCTCTTGGTATAAAAAGAGTTCCTTGTAGCTGATGTTAAAGAGGATGTCTTCGCTCTGGTAATCTTCCTGTCGCCCTACACTCTTTATTCCCCTTTCCACTTCCTCTGTAATGTTTCTTCCATAAGACATCTTTGTCAAAATTCTATGTCCCTCCTGCAACCCCGACTCCCCCTCAGAGAGTACCGCATCCTTCCATCCTTGCGAGGCCTCAGAGCCTAGACAATGGCCTCATTCACTCACCCATGTTTTATTGTTGTTGTTTTTGTTTTGTTTTGTTTCACTCCAGATACCCTATCAGTGATAAACATGCCATATTTTCATTTACAACATCATATATATGTAACTCATATCCCAAGTTTCTCCTCTCTTCTGTAATGACTCAGTAACCATTATCCTAACAAGCACATTGAAACCCCTGTGCTTGAGAAAATCCAGAGCCCTGTGCAGTTCTGAGAACACCCAGAAAATGCTCACGTTCTTCTGTTGTTGGATGTTCTGGCCAAACTGCTGCTTCCCAGTTTCCTAATCACTTCTGGTGGTCCCATCGTTGCTTTTACATGCTACCCCAACAGTCTGCAGGCACACGTTGCCCTAAAACACAGACCTCCAAAACACAACTGAAGACTTAGGGACATAGGAGAATTTCTGTGACGAACAGGAGAACCCAAATGTGGATATCTACTTTTATTCTCCTCACTCCATTAGCTATCGCCCTTGAAGAGGGGGTCCAGTCTCCTCCAGAACCCCGAGCCAGCTGCTGGGTTGCTGGAACTAGTGCAGGTCAGATGAGAGTCTGGCTGTTGCCTCTTCCCCTGTGTCTGGAACCCAAACATTCCTTTTCTCTTAGTCCCAACCAGCAGGGGCTTAGCTAAGCAGTCCTGTAATAGTCTGCAAGAGTTACTACCCTGTGCTGAATGACAATAGCTATTCACACTACTAGAGGAAGGAGTTCCACCTCTCTGTTTCAACCTTTCCCTTCTAGACTAGCCTCTGGGATTTACTTAACTTTGCAAACCAGAAGGCCCACTAAAAATTTTTTTCCAAACTAAAAGCAATCTTTCTTTGACAAACAATTCTGTTACCTCCCCCTAGAACAGACATGAGGGAAGTTTTTCAAATAACATTTTTTAATTCACTTTGTAGATGTACAAATATATTTAATGGGAGAAAATTATACATACACCACAGACCGTTTCTCAAATTTTCAACCTAATTACTTCTAACAAGTTAGAACTCCATGAGGAACCGGGCATGTTATCTCAAAGTAGCCTATGGCAAGTACACTATTTCTTTGGAGTCTTGTATTTTATCTTCTAAAATTCACATACAGTTTTGCATTTAATGCATAATATGTCCATTTATTTGAATGTAACAATGGAATGAAATATATTTAAAACTGATCGTGGTGCTATAAGTGGGATCCACAAAATTCTATCATGTAAAATTGCATTATTCAAAGATTATTGAAATGACCAGGGTAAGCCTATGGAGCTACAAGTTCTGAGTGTCCCAGAGCCAATCACCAATCAAGTAACATGTATTTGCATTAATGCATGTGTCACTGATATCCTAATACTTTTTGAGAACACTGTAGTATGTGATTTATACCCAAAAGTGTGTCAAAGAATGAATATAGGTTAATCAAGCTCCACTGTGTTGCAGAATTTTAGCACTTTTCAGAGTTCGCTCACTATCTCAGTGACTTGATCCCACCCACCAAATTTGATGGGCACATGATTCAACTTCTTGCCTCAAGAAAATTAAAAATTACTGCATATGATGAAATCTTGATGTCAGTTGCAAAGAGTTGAAACCTTAAATGTTTTCTTCACTGATGTCTTCAAGAAAACGGAGCCAAAAGCAATGATTAAGATGATAATGTTTTATATGAGAGGAACCAGCCATGAGCAAAGAGGGTGATGGAAAAGGTGAAGTCAGGCGAGGTGAACAGCATTGCCTTCTCCAGGTCAGGATGACGGTCCTAGAGGTGGATTAGATGGGTTCACGCAGCACACAGGAACGCTCTGGGAGCGTAGTACGGAGAAACCAGACCTCGAAGTAGTCCACGAGAGAGAGAAAGGAAGGGGACTTTATCCGTCTCCCATCTATAAGATTTACTCCAAGAGGATATCACTCCCCGACACCTCCATTCTCTGGATAATTGCTCAGGACCGTACAGTCCACGCTCTGCCTTGAGGGCTTTCGTCCAAGTCCAAAAGCGAAAGGGATCCCAGTGTAGGCCAAGTGCCAAACAAGAACAAGAAGGAAGTAGACAAGGGATTCTGACAAAGCTCACAAGGTTTACATCCCAAAACAGTCAGTTTATACAAAAGGTCAAAATTCGATCATACTAAACAATCTCTATAGGATGCCCGACAAGAAAGATCATCCTGATCCAAAGATGACCGAACTTCACATAAAGCCTACATTAGTATCCTTCTAGTTTGAATTCCTCAAGCTATACAAGTTTGTAAGTTTCTAGTCTGTAACACCCAAACTTAGTCTTTAATTGTTTTCCTTGCAGTTTTCTAAGTGTTTTTATAGTGTCTGCCCTTTCACCACACACCATATTTTTGGTTGCTTGAAGTTAGGAATGAAAATGATATAGCATAATAATTAAGAACATAGACATCAGGCAGCTTTACTAACCTTTATACATCTCCGTTTCTTTATAACCTCATTATTTTGTAAAGAGTAAATGAGATGATGCATGAAAACTACTTCATACAATGCCTGGTACCTAACAATTAAAAATGTTTGCTACTGTCGCTGTCATAACTGCTATTAGTAGTTGTTTTGTATACCATACATCTACTTTCCTCTAAAAATTTAGCAGAGATAAGAATAAACTCGTCATCTCCCCTGATAAAGCTTCTCTTTTTCTGTCTCCACCCACCCAGGAGCTAACCAAAGACCAGGGTGATGCTCTTGACATTTCCTTCTCTCTCAACATATCTTGGTATTTCTATCTGCTATGTATATTTTAATTCATCCGATCCAACTCCATTCACACCATCTAGTTCAAGCCACCATGATCTCTCCCTTATAATAACACAGTAATCTCCTTTCTTGTTTTCCTACAATTATTCTTGAATCCTCTAATCCATTCTTCACACCAATCAATATACCTGTTTTAAAACCAAATCTATCTCTCTCCACCACTTCTAGTTAAAACCCCTCAGTGTCTTCTGTGATGAATTAGATTATGGTAGAAAAAACACTGTCTCCCCCACCTGCCTCCTTTAGAAGAATATACCTCTGTTCCCATTGGTGCTGGGCTTGGCCATGTGACTTCCTGAGGCCAGCGACGGGATAGTTCATGTGACACAAACAGAAGCCTGTTCCTTGCTGTCAGGCTTACTCTTTTGTGTTTCTACCGTCACCATGAAAAGAGCTCACTCAGGTAGCTACTGGCCCTGAGGCCTAGGCCCCAGAATGTAACATGGAGCTGAGGGTCAGCTAGTGATGCTGGCTGACCCTCAGACCTGCAGCCTGATGCCAAGCCCACCTGATTGATTTGTGTGAGCAAGAAATAAATGCTTGTCTTATGCTCCTGAGATTTGGTGTTTGTTGGTTACGCAGCAATAGCTGACTAATACAACTTCATGAAAAATCAACTCAGAAATCCTTAATATGACCAAAAAGGCCTGTCATGGGCCTCAAGTCTTGCCTTATGCCATGTTTCCTCTTTTTCCTTCCCCCTGTGCTCTAACAAGTCTTTCAGTTCTTCACATATGCCAACGTCCTTTCCCAGACTGTGGCCTCTGCACGTGTTATTTCTCTCTGCCTTGGTCTAGCCAACTTATGCTCACCTTCAATCTATCCTTATTTGTCCCTGCCTTAAGGAAGCCATCTATACAATTCCACCCTCACCCAAATATCAGACTAGGAATCATCCTCATATTACATATTTTCATCCCATCCTATATGTTTCTTTCACAACTCTCATAAGAATTATAATTTAGTGACTTGGGGAAATATTTATTTAATGTCTCTTACACTAAATAGTAAGGTCCATCATATCAGCGACAGTATTGATCTTGTTTACTTATATACTTTCATGATTAGCACATGTCTGACATGATAAATACTTGAATAAACCACTTCTGTCATTCATAGTTTCTTGATTGGAGCAGACTAAAATAGCATATATGCTGTTTATCCTATGTCAAATGATGTCAATAAAGCCATCATATTTAAGAGTACTTCAATTGTGGGTTGTTTTGATTGAGCAGACAATTTTCATGTCTTTCTAGAATCCAGTCTACTTCTCATGTTCTTGTCACTATAATACATCTAAATATGTCACCAATCTGAAATGACAGCCAACAATCTATCTTTGCCTTGTTATATCTCTGGCAGTAACATTTGACAAATCAAATTGTGATATGTAAACAAAAATATTAAAATAAATTATAACATGCTAGGGCTTATTTTTTAAATTAATGGAATTTTTAAATTGAAATGCTACTAATGGAGAAAGGTAAAGTGAAAACACAAGTTGAGTCCAGAGTTGTGACAGAGGAAGAAGGGGGGATAACAGCTCACATTCCTTTTAAAAAGGAAACCAAATCAACTGTTCTCCCACACATGCAAGGAACTGAGGGAGGGAGGGAGGGAGGAAGGAAGGAAGGAAGGAAGGAAGGAAGGAAGGAAGGAAGGAAGGAAGGAAGAAGAAGATGGGCTGAGCAGGAATTAGAGCAGAATCTCCTCTCTATAAAATAAGCTTCTCTCACCAGGCTTCTGAAAGAGCTGGTAAGGGGTTAACAGACAGCCTGAAGGCTGGAGCTATGCCTGGGCCACTCTGCTAAAGCAGCTGTGTAAGCAGCAGAGCTGTAACCTTCAGAGCAGCTGTTAGGAGCAACAGAGAAGGAGGGTCAGCCCATATGGGGAGAATAGGTCAAATCAGCATTTTTACACAGAAAAATTCAAGGTAAACCTCGTAGAGTTTTCTGATAGTACATTCTATAGTAGCTATTAATATTAATAAAACCTGTTCTTCCATGATTAGCAAATAAGACCAGAATATCTAAAATTCATCAGGCTTCCCTTCAAGAATGACCACATAGATAGGCCCCAAAGCACCTGTATTTCTGTACATGGGGACCAAACAAATTGATGGTAGACTGAGCTGAGTCTTAAGTGTTACCTGCATACCATTGGTGGATTCTCTTAAGTAATATGGGTAAGCTACTTAATATGCTCATGTAGTGAACGTTTATGGTCTGATCCGTCCAAAATATCACTGAGATACTGAGATGGGTCACTTCCTCTACTTAGCCATATGCTTAAAAGGGAAATTGCCATTTTCTTAAAAATCCCACCTGGTCACCATCATTGATTGGCCCTGGGATGTTCATCTGACAGAAACAGGATTCATCAGACTATCACCCCTGGACACAGTTTATTGGTCCAGGGTGGGGTACCTGACTTCGGTGGAAATAATTCAAACTTTTCCTCAGGCTATAATTTTTGTTTGTTTCCTCAGGACTAGAGTGTGCGAGAGAGTTTTGGTCCCTCCTAGTGGTGCAGTGGGGAGGAATGAGGAGAAAAGCTGCTAGCAGCTGTTTCCTGCTATGTAGTGAAAGCCAGTGTGAGAGAAAGAAAGCAACACGCAGAGAACGGCAGAGCGGAGAAAGGTAGACAGTTCCCGTTACCTTTCAAGCCAGCTGTGGTTCTGGTTTCTGCCACTTGCAACCCAGATTTCTGAGTAATAGACACTGATGCCCAGTAACAATTCCGTCATTGATGAGTACTACTGTTGAGTCTATTGGCCATATTTTAGAGCCCCCAAATCAGGATTCCTAGTGCGAAAAAGGATGTTTAGTATTTTTTATTTTTCTATATCAAATTATTACAAATATGTATATCCAATGATACTTTGTTGAATATTTAATGTATCCTCTTTTTAAAAAAGAAATAAAATTATATGGTAATGGGAATACCTTGAAAAATCTAGTAAGTATGGGTGGCATAGTGTGGGGTGCTGATGGCAGTAGACATCGTATGGAAAGACACATAACTGGACTAGTCCTCCGTAAATGAAAACAATTCTGAATTGAAAAATGAGTTAAACTACATTTCCTAAAATCTACATTAAAACTGTTGTTATACTCCTAAGGGTGCCAGAACAAATATATGTTATCTGATTATTCCTGTGGATAATTCCATGCACAAAACTATGAAGGGAGAAAAATACATATATGTATATTGATATATATCTCATATTAAAATGCATCCAAATGCTATCAAGCTCTAAACAGTTTCAATAGCTAGAAATCCAAGATTGTTCTTCCACCCAGGCTTGGGCTAATCAAAAGTGTGAAAGAGGCAAAACTTGTCTTCAATGCTTTTCTCATGAGCATGAGATATATGCATCTCCCAAATCTAACTGGAAACTCTCCCGGCAAAATGAATTGTTCCCTGCTCTGGATTCCTGTAAAATTGTGCTGTATGTTGAATCTTTCATACTAGACAGTATTTCCAGTTTCCCTGCTAGAACATGAGCTTTTCAAGGGCAGAGATTGTTTTGAAAAACAATAAATGTTATCCAAATTGTTCTCTCCTCAAAAGAACTGAATTGAAGAAATGAGTTAAAATTCAATAGGTAAAAACTTACATTAAGATAAGCTCCTTGAATTTCTGTTCCCTGAGGACAAAAGCAGTGGCTGTTTTTGACTATGACCCACAGTAAGAAATATATTTTACTTCGCAACACAGTACACGTGGACATAGATATATAAAATTGAATGAAATTTTACAAAATAGTATTTATTCTTTAAATATGTGACAAGTTCTGATATCTATTCTAGTCTATTTCTTCTTTTTCTTTTTCAAATAATGCTAGCTGCAATCCATTAAATTAATTTCATGACCCCTAATGAATCCTAACCCATAGTTTGAAAACATTGCTCTAATAAGAATCTGTGCATCGGTGCATGTATAACAGAGAAACTGGGAAAGTTGAGTGGAATCCTCAAAACCAGGCAAAGCCTCAAAAACAGCCATTATGTCTGTATGCCCATTTACCTTACAGGTCACAGAATTATAACCTCACAGAAATATCAGCCCACAAGCGAAATTTAGAGAACTCATTCTCCCACTGTCAGAATATTTTTCGTGTACTGATTACAAGATCTACATAATGTAAACAAAACATTGAAGAATTTATTCCTTCCTTTGACAACGATTTATTGAGCACTGTGTTTTAGGCGTTGAAGTTACAGAGGTGAGCAAAATATACAAAGTCTCTGCCATAATCGAGTTTATATTCTAGGTAGGGCATTAGAGTTGAATAAACAGAGGCATGTTTAATCTAATTTTAGATAGTGATCAGTGCTATGAAAGAAACACAAAACATTGTAAGGGACTACAAAGTGATGGGGGAGGCATATCTAGAGGAACGTCTTAGATAGGGTGGTTTGGAAAGACATTTCTGTGAAGGTCAACCTGAACAGAATCTGAAATATTTGAATGGAATCTGATTAAGGCACACAAATATCTAGAGAAAAGATGTATCAACAGAGGGAATTTGCTGCTCTGCAGAGCAAGTGCTCCCTCTGTTAAATATGTTTGTGTTTAAGTAAGGGGACTGTTAGGCAGGTGACATGATCCGTAGATTTAGCTGGCACGTCTATGGTACAGATGAGCCTAATCATGGCCCCTTCCAAGGGAAACCATCTTGAGCATATTACTGGCCATCTGGGAGACGAAGGCAGTCAGTACAGTAACACGTCCCACCCTCCTCTCCAGCACACCAGACACAACCATTTGAACCAGGTGTGGGCACTTCACCTAAAGGATCCTAGATTCAGGGTTATTTCAATAACTGGATAGAAAATAGGGGTTACCTTCTATGATGGGCTGAGTTACATCTCCCCAAAAATTCATATGTTGAGGTTCTAACCACAAGTATCTCAAACTGTGACCTTATATTGGAAATAGGGTTGTAGCCTATGTAATTAGTTAAGGTAAAATGAAGTCATATTGGAGTAGGGTGGGCCCCTAATCCAATACGAATGTTGTCCTTATAAAAGGGGGAAATGTGAACAAAAAAGAGAAATACATGGGAGAATACCATGTGACCATAAGGGCAGCCATCTATAAGCCAAGGAGACAGGCCTGGCCCTTGGAAGGAACCAACCTTGCCAACACCTTGGTCTTGGACTTCTAGCCCCTAAAACTGTTAGACAATAAACTTATATTATTTAAGCCATTCAGCTTATGGTAGTTTATTACAGCATCCCTAGAAAACTAACATATCTCCCTTAGGGAGAGTTGAGTGCAGTCTATGTATGGTAAGATGGATAACACACGGTTGAATTGTAACACTAGAGGCAGATCATGGCAGACTGCTAGTTGACCTACTTCCATAGTAAGTCATGTCTTCACTTTTTAACTAAGCCATACTACATTTCCGTCTCTCCAGTACAGCTGGGTTTGGCCAGATCACTAGGTTCTGGCCAATAAACTATAATTAGATGTATCAGGAGGCAGCTTCTAGAACTAAGACTGAGAGAAATTAAATAGGTTGTCAAGGTCACACAACTTGCAATTGGTGGATCCCAGAAACCACACCTAATACCTTGGTCCACTCTCAGGCTCCTTTGCCAACTCACTACTAAGGGTCAACAGTGATATTACCATAAATAATTTCAGCAGGTCGTGAAGATGGACACCAGATTGCAGTGGTTTGGGAAGGGAGGAAGTGGTAAAGTGAGCACAAAATAGTTTTTCAAAAACATTGACTTTAAAGGAGAAATAAAATGAAACATAGAGGGTAAGAAAGAGAGAGAACTTCCTTGCTTGCTTGTTTCTAAGAGGCGAAACACTCAAAAGTAAAAAAGGAAAAACGAGTTTCAAGGTACAGGAATGTGCTAGATATTTCAAAAGATCAAACTTGAGCACAATCAGAGAGGGTAAATGAGGAATGAAGTATTATTATGTTATGAATGCTTTTGAGGAAATAGGGATATTTATTCAAGAAAGGGGAGAGACTTAGGCAGAATAAAATAGGTGAACTTTATGTGTCTAGTGGGCTTTAATATAGAAGAGGAAAAATCTTATTTTTATAGTTCCAGAGAGTAGACCAAGGGATGGAAGTTACAGGGGGTAGATTTCAACCTTAATATGAGAAAGAACAGTCTAATGATTCAAGCGATTTGAAAACAGAATGACTTGCCTTTTGAGATGATGATTTTCTCTTTACTGAAAGCACTTAGGGAAAAGCTATTTGATATCCATGATACAAGTTGTATTAGATTGCTGTGAACTCATTGGGGGATTTTAACCATGCTGAAATTCTATGATACATCCCTGCACTGCCTGTTCTTTTGGTAAACCGCTGAAGTATAGCACTGTTTATGGTAAGAAAGATGTTCTTCGTGTAGTTTACATCTTGAAGGCTGTGCGCTAAAACTCACAAGTAATAGACGTAGAAGACAGATGATTGCTTACATTTCTGGCATTATCAAAACAATTTATGTATTCGAAGTAATTTAAGTTACCGTTTAGATTTAAGATCAGGAATTCTAAATTCTTACATTTTTATATATCCTGTTTCTAAACCCCCATTCACTTACTTTCCTAGATGATTTTGATAGTGTAAATGTCTGAATTTTCCTACCGTTCCAAATAGGAGTCCCTTCATTATCTATTTTTAATATTACTGCCTTCAGTAGATTTTGTCCAGAGCATTCTGTAGACATCACCATGACTTAACAGGTGGAATGTCTCTTCTCCGGTATCATAGATGTCTTTAATTCCAAAGCAGAGGAAATCATACTTTGATGAATTTATGGAAAAAAAACAAAACCAAAAACACAAAATCCAGCACATATCTTAGTACATCCCAAATGGACCCTGCAGAGGCTTGGTTTGTTCTTTCTTTTCACGATCTAAAGACAGTGGCATGACCTGAACATTTCCTGGTCTCCACTGTGAACTACCAGACCATTGAGATGGGAGCCAAAACCTCTGCCCTCTGAGAAGATCACAGTTCACCAAAGTTAAGTGTTGCTTTTTTGACCACTGGTAAAAAGGGCAGAACAAAGGCCCCTGAGTGAGCACTGGAGAGTGATACCATCTGTTGCACCTGTTGTGGAGAACAGTTGGTTCAGAGACCATATTGTAGATTGCAGTCAAGAGTTGACTTTTACAGAATTGCTATTTCCTCTTGGGTTCAAATTCACTGTTGTGGCAAGTGTCTTGTGAAACTTGATTGAAACTTAGATTTTCCAAAGTTTTTAGTGACCAGAACCCTCCATCTCTTAGGGTAAACTAAAGAAATAGAGCACTGACCCTTTGTTCTTGGCTTATGAATTTAGAAAGATGATTTCTAAGCTTACATTTGGTTTTTAACTTGAATTACATTATGTGGGATTCCTTTGACCAGAACATTCTTCCCCTCATATAGCTTTTTAAGATTTAGTAGATTATAGTGATTAATATATAATTATATATACAGATGTGTGCATGTGTGCATATATGTATGAATATATATAAAATTTTTGACACTCGCTTCTCAAGCTTCAAATTGAAAGTAGCAATTCCACTTGACTTACATTATCACATGATAGTTGCATGCACATACTTTATTAGGAACACGTCAGGAGAAAGTGAAAAGAATGCATACCAAGTATAGCCCATTCCTTTGAAATACTTTAAAGAGAAACAATACTTTTATATGGCAGTATCATGTTGCCAATATTTATGTCCTTCTCGCAGACTTGAAGGTCAATACAATTTACAAACAATATAATCTAGAAAGGAAGAATTCTAAGATTCTATGATGTTCCTTGAAAATGATTTGCCAGCAGCATATATAGCAATGTGTTTCAAAGGCTATTATACTTATTTTTCTCATATTTTTGAATACCAAATAATATGGAAATGAACCTTTTAAATTTATTTGTAATGCAGTCATGACATAAGTTAAAATTTTTGATAGGGCCTTCTTTCCTCAAAATATTTGGAAAAATTAGTTTTAAAATTAAGTCTAAAATATGGACAAGAAAATTTCTTTCTGACTCTCAGTGAATCAGTTAGTTTATCTGTACTTCTGCTTCTTCTGAGGGAAGGGAGAAGGGAGAACATCATGGTGCCTTTGGAGTGGGGCTGTAACCGTCGACCAGGAGGAGACAGCGCAGAACTGAGAATCAGGAGATTGGAAGGGGTCCTGCTCAGTTCTAGCTGTCTCCTTGATTGCCATCTAAACCGTCTGAGCTTCAGTTTCTTTATCATAGCTACTCCAGGATTTAGATATAACTATTGCTATTGCTATTGTTGTTTTTACGGTTTTGTTTTGTTTTTGCCTTTGCTTTTCTTTTTGTAACTACGACCCACGTGGAGAGCCTGAAGTTCTCCGGGTCATGGGTTGGGAGCACAAGGGCAGGCCACCAAGGGTCTATTTGAGGGAAGATGGAAACTCCTGGGACTCTCCATCCTAAGACACAGTGGCTTAGTCCAAGCACAGTGAGAGGATGGGAAAAGAGAGGGACTCTGAGAACAGTGGAGGTTGTGGTGGTCACCCGGCCCTCTAGTTTTCCTCTTACATCTAATGCAGGACGGCTAGGGGTGTATGTGATATGATAGATTCATAGGGCAGGGAATATGTCGATAAATATTCGTCTGTTAATTTGTAAAAAGACAGGCCGTTTCAGGGATCAGAGTACTCAAGTCTCTGTAATCAGAGCATTCTCTCCCTTTGGGCAGACTGACGTGGAAAACAAAACAATAATCAGAAGGTTGCTAGGTGACCACTCTTGAAGAGCATCTGGGTATAAAACGTCTGTCTCCCACAGACATAGTCTTATTGGCAAGACCAGAACTTTTGAAATTTGGTAGCTAAAGCCCGCTCACCTCTCTTGGTATGGCATAAAGACTGCCCACCAGTACTCTTCTGCGACATTAGTTTTAACCATGAGCTTGGAAAAACAGTGGTTATGAATCTTAAAAGAGGCTGGGCTCAGTGGCTCACACCTGTAATCCTAGCACTCTGGGAGGCTGAGGGGGCAGATTACTTGAGGTCAGGAATTCAAGAGCAGCCTGAGTAAGAGTGAGACCCTGACTCTACTGCGAATAGAAAAATTAGCCAGGCGTGGGTGTGTCTGTAGTCCCAGCTACTCAGGAGGCTGAGGCAAGAGAATCACTTGAGCCCAGAAGTTTGAGGTTGCTGTGAGCTCAGCTGACGTCATGGCACTCTGGCCTGGGCAACAGCGCAAGACTCTGTCTTGAAACAAAACAAAACTTAAAAGAACTCAAATAAATGATCCCTGATTTCTCTTTGGTTCAGAATCACAGTATTTGTGATTCTGTGGAATTACCAGGCACTAACCTAGCTTGATGGTAAAGACTGGGTTCAGATCCTGACACTTGCCATATCAGTTTGGTAAATTAATCTCTCTGATTCCACATTCTTTGTCTAAAATAGGGAGAATGATAGTATCTAGTAATATTTTCCAAAGTTGTCATGCAGATTAAATGACTGAATACACATAATGCATTTGATATAGTGCTTGCCACATAGTAAGCACTTAAATTTTAGCTATTTTAAAAATGTACTTGTCTATTGCCTCTGCAGTTTTTATGTGGCCTTAACCAACCTAATCTAAGTAATGACTTATCATATTCCATAACAATGTGGTGTTATAACCCAGTCAAGTATTAATAGAAACATGATGCCAATTTCTTAGCAGTATTATTATTACGATTATTGTAATAAATCACAATGCTAAAATAAAACTTTTAATATTAATGAGCATGTATTCTGTGGGCACAAAGAAAATAAATATCTACTTCTGGTTGAAGTCTTTTTCAACTAGAGCCATAGACTTCAAAGGGAGACCATCTACTGATCACTTCCAGAGCTGTGCCCTGAAAAAAATGAGACCAGAAAAAGGAAGCCTTGGGGACTTGTTTTGCATGTATTAGCAAAGTCCAGTGTGAGTTTTCTGCATAAGTACATCATGGTATGTTTGTGCTGTCTTATTTTTATGCTCATTATAGGGTCAGAGTAATTAAGAAAAATGTTGGGTAAAATTTGCAAAATAAAAATAGAGGACAATTTTAAACCACATGGCTGGAACTCATTCAGCAATTCTAAGCTCAAGCATTTTTTAAAATTTCATCTTTTTAGGGCCTAAGACTTACTAAGTAAGCAGCAAGCTAAAAATGTAGTTAAATGTATAAATCATTTATGTAAATAATCGATAAAAGGATTTATTAGAGAATATAATAGCCAATATAACACTTAATCTTGAGTAAATGAATAATTTGTGAAGGACTTCATGACTTCTAAAGGAATTTATAATCGCATGGTAGTTTTAGATCAATGCTTTTGGTAATTTTGGTATATAAAATAATAAAAATATAATAGGATGAATTTGTGAAACTTGGAATACAAAAAGCATGATTGATGCTATGAAATCATGGTTTTAATTATATTTTCTTTAACTATTGGATTATATCCACTGCCTTCTAATGCCAATTTTTCTAATTTGAAAAATCTCCCTTATACCCATCTGTTTCTATCACTCTCTCTCACTGCTATTTTACTTTTCCTGAGTTGTACATGCACAATACTAGGAATATTAGGGACATGTCAACAGATATTGCCATTAAAAACAAAAACAAAAATCAATGTTTATTTTTCAGTGAGGGCATCTGTGTAGTGGTATGTAGGAATTGGGTTAAGAACTTGCTCCAGCGCCATGCAGGGGTGGGGAACCTGTGGCCTTCTGGATCCTTGAGTGTAGCCTTTTGACTGAATCCAAATTTTACAGAACAGATCCTTTTATTAAAAGGGGTGCAGCAGAGAAAGATGAAGCTTTTCTTGCCTCCTTTGGTGCTTAAAAAAGAACAATCTTGAAATCAGAAGGCTGCAGGTTCCCCAGACACCCAGAAGTAATGTCAAGGGTGACAGTGCTTTCACTGGGTCTCCAGGCACCATAGTTTGGCTCTCAGTTTAATAGGTTTATAAATGCAATTTGATCCATGTATCTAGATAACCAGCCTCTTGGGGACTCACATTAACAAAGTCATCCTAGATTAATGCATAAATCAGAATCTCGACTAAGTTGCACTAAAAAAAAAGTACCCTAAAAAAATGTACCCTTTCCTGTTATCATAATATCTAAGCTTCACGTAGCAAGGGAGTGTTCTAAGTTTGCTCCTCACCGTGACCAAGATACCTAGCACAGTACTTTGCACATAGCAGTCATTCAATCGGTATTAACTAATTTTTTTAAAAGACAGGGAAAAAAAAAGAAAGAGAAATGGAATAAGACCAAGGAAGGAATGTAGTTCTGAGTGAAATGCTGTCCAAATCATAAAAAATGAATATTCTATCCCACCTCCTTAGGAAACATACCTGTGAAAATTAATACTCGTTTCAGATTCCATAACTTTGTCTCTTGAGAAAAAGAAAAAGAATTCTTCTAGGTTCCTTGATTATCAGCCTTCTTGATTCCTTCTATAACTAGTCTTACTTTAGAGACATTATAACTAATGCAGTACTAACTTTTTCAGTTAATTTTTCAGCCCTACCTCTCAGAGGCTCAACCCTGGTCATCTTGTTCAAACTTCCCAAATCTCCCTAGGTACATATTAATAAATGATGCCTTTGTTCTTACAGGTTAATCTCTTACAAATTCAGGGACCCTTTTTTCACCTGTAGGTATCATCTCTAAAAAGCATCTGAAAGAGGAGCCAATGCTCCAGTTCAGTGAATAATTTGTATCAATGTATCTTTTTCCCCCAAAAGGTAAGAGCAATTCCATATCAGTGGCTGGTACCCCCCCCAAAAAAAAAGAAAGAAAAAGAAGAAGAAGAATGTCAGTAGTAAAATTTTGAGTAGGAAGCTTGGACTCTCTCCTCCACCCACCCACAAACACACTGATTCAGCAACAATTTATGGACAAACTTTCTTTGTGAGAAATCAGAAACTAATAGAAAGGCTCCTACACCCCAGGAGAATGCGAAGCTCACTCACTGAAACTAGTAGAAAAATTCAAGACACCCTCTTGCTGAAGACACTGTCCCTGGCTCTGCTCAGCACAGAGCAAGCAGATGAAAATCCCAGCTCTCAGCCTTTCCTTTGGGAGAGAGTTGATATGTGTGTCCAGTACTCCAACTTCTCCAGGGCTGCCCAAAGAACTAGCATCTGTCTCACTAGTCCTGGAACCCTAATGGATCCAGAACAATTTAATTACTTGGGAGAGAACAGAGAAAGTGGCTTGGACTGGAATATGTCATAGCTTTCCCCCACCGTTGGCTCAGCGCAGAGCAAACAGACAAAAATCATGGCTGCCTGCTTCTGCCTGGGGAAGGAAGGCATTTGTAGAGGCCCCCAGAATCTCAGACCATGCTGATTGGTGAGGGTCTTTTCCTGTACAAGGCCAGTTAATGGAGACTGAGAGAGGTGCCTACTTTGTCTAATGTGTAGACACAACACAGAGGCTCAAGGAAAATGAAGCATCAGGCAAAGATGTTCCAAAAAAGGAACAAAATAAACCTTTAGAAAATGACCATAATTAAAGAATTATATGATTTACCTGATAGAGAATTTAAAATAACTTTTATAAAGATACTCACTGAGGTCAAGAGAACAATGCATGAACAAAGTGAGAATTTCAACAAAGACACAAAAAATATTAAAAAGTACCAACAGAAATCCACCAGAAATGAAGCCAAAGAACATAAGAACTGAACTGAAAAATTCATGAGAGGGGCTCAGCAGCAGACTAGATCAAGCCGAAGAAAGCATCAGTGAAGTGAAAAATGGGCCACTGGAAATAATTCAGTTAGTTGGAAAAATAAAAAAGAACAAAAAGGAGTGAAGTAAGCTTAAGGAAATTATGGGTCACCAACAAGCAAACCAACTATGCATTATGAGAGTTTCAAAGGGAGAAAAGTGAGAGGAAGAATGGGAAAGCTTATTCAAAGAAATAATGATGGAAAACTTCTCAAATCTGGGGAAAGAAATGGACATCAAGATCCAAGAAACCCAAAGGACACCAAATATGAAACTAAAGAAACCCACGTTGAAATGCATGAGAACCAAATTGTCAAAAGTCAAAGACAAAAGGAAATTTGGAAGCAGTAAGACAGAAATAAGTTGTCACATAGAAGGGATCCTCCATTAGATTATCAGAAGATTTTTCAGCAGAAATCTTACAGGCCAAAGGGGAGTGGGATAATGTATTCTAAAGTACTGAAAGAAAAAAAGCTGCCAACCAAGAATAATACATCTAGAAAAACTCTCCTTCATAAATGAAGGTGACATAAAGACATAAAGCTGAAGGAATTCATCACCCTAAATCTTCCTTACAAGAAATGATTTAAAAAATTCTTCAGGTTGAAACAAAAGGATATTAAACAGTAGCACAATAGCCAGAGTATGAAACCTGTTGGTAAAGTAATTGTAACTTCAAGCTGGCTACTGGCAACTCACAATTTGACGTCTGCTATAATTTCTGACCACGGATCTGCTTTTACCTAAGGTGATTTAAAGGTGTTTGTGAGCAGGAAACAAATCTGATCTTTTTACCATCAGTTTTTATCACCTCAAAGGTCAGACTGAAAAGATAATGCCACTAACTAAGCATGTCATGTAGCAGGTAATTGGAGGACATTGGCCAAAAACATCTTACTAGATTTCTGATTTCTTAAAAAGTTATTACACAAGAAGAGCCCATTTTGCAGAATAATTAATGCAGAACAATTCAAGCCTTACACTAACTGTTGTCATTCATCTTTAGCTGGGAAATCACAAGATATATAAAAACATAATACTCCTCTCTCTGTAATTATTCTCCGATCATAAGTTCCTTAAGAGTTAACTGCATTCAAAGCTATGCATGTAAACCACGATATACTTAAGATCCAAATTAAGGTGATGGGATAGTCCTGGTCTCAAATCCATTTTCAAAGTCCAGGTCTATGTCCCAGGGTGAGTGTATGATAGTGGAACTGTTAGAAGCATCCTTTCAAGACTTTTGGCACAAAGTATTTCACTTTGCCTCCTTAGAGTTTTTAGAGTAACCAAGCAATAGTTTTTGAATTTGATGAGGAGTTTTCTGATATTTAGAGCCCTGCTCAGTATAACACCAAGAAAGTTCCAGAGGAAGGTATCCTGATTAAAAGATTATGTTTGACATAATAATAATAAAAAGGTAACAATATTTATTTTTGAGAAAGTAAACTGGAGAACCAGTGTTGTGGTGGCACGAGAATTCATTTTCATGGTATACCTTTTTACTCTCTTTAAATGGTTTAATATGACATGTATTAATTTTCAAAAATACTGATAGTGGGCTTTTCAAAGATTATGGCAAAAAGAAAAAAAAAGAAAAAGAACATTTTATATCCAATTTTCAAGTTCCTATATTTGTAACAAATTGCTACTTATTATTACTTCAGAATTATGCATATGTGTTAACAAATCTCATCCTGTATGATTTTTGGGGCTGAGGGTTGTGCAGCAGTTTTCTATGTGAAAAAATTGTAAAGTCAAATACGTCCCGCATTCTAATTCGTGGCCCAAACCAGGACTATGCATATCTGAAACAAAGAACTACTGAACTGACAGCTCAAGACTTCCATGGTCACTGGTTGATCACCTGGCTGAATAGATCTGAATCTGCTTAGAAAGTATACAGTAGATCACAGTGGTGTCTCATGGGTAATGCCAAGGAGTATTGTGGGCCTTTTCCTGCCCTGGTTCACAGTCTCAAACACAATATTGAATTGGGAGGCAGCATAATAGCAGTCCAGGGTGGGAGCATGCACAGACATCACACTCTTCTCTTTGCTTTCTTTCCTGGAAAATGTCTAGGGAAATTTTCCTTTGTCAGGCTTTTACTACTATCTGTATTATCAATGCTAAAATAATAATGATATTGAGAATTAT
Source organism: Avahi laniger (assembly GCA_963575035.1). NCBI lineage: Eukaryota > Metazoa > Chordata > Mammalia > Primates > Indriidae > Avahi > Avahi laniger. Next base: position 29,971 of record CAUYSK010025929.1, read on the forward strand.
AATTATTGTGATGATGCTAATAATGACTAATATTAATCAAAAGTCTATTCTGCCAAGTCCTTCCCTAATATTTTGCAGATATTATCTCAATTAATCTATAGAACAACTCTATGAAGTTTTATTTTTCTCATTACACAGATGAGGAAATTGAGGCCTAGAAAGTTAAAAATCTTGCTTAAGATCTCACAGGAATTAAGTGGCATAACCAGTATTTGACTTTTGGATTGTTTGACTCTAGAGTTTCTTAACTCATACTTTTAAAAGCCTCTCTAATCTTCAGTCCCAATAGGGGAGTTAGTTGCATGATGCATGCCAACAAAAGAATTTTGGTCCCTTAAATTTATATAAATCTTACTAGATTGTCTTTACATTTACCTTTTGGTCAATCTTGAATTATCTGAGAGAAGATACATATATCTAGCCCTCTTGGGTTACCTACATTTTTGCTCTGCTAAACTTTTTATACCTTTAGGACTCATGTCCCACCCTATCAGGAGAAAGGGAAACTAAGAGAGGTACAAGATGAATCCATCAATTGTGTTACCATAACAGCTTTGAGTACAGCTCAGAGACATTGAAACTAACATATAAAATTAAGCTTCAGGCTTATCTACTTCTTTAGTACTTTGTTCATCTGGATATAATGAGATGAGTGAGCCAGTAGCCAAATCCCACTTACAGCTGTGATGTACGTATTAGAAGAAAAACTTTATATATTATACTTCTGCCATTGTTGCCCTAAGAACATTGGCTTTATTTAAGCTTTCTTTTTTCTTTTTATGATTGGAATTCTGCAAATACAATATATGCATAGTATTTAATTGTTATGAAACCATAGTTTTCCAGTTTCTTAATATCAACCCAGTTTCAAAAATGTTTATAAAGGCAACCTAATATATTAATTGCTTTCGTGTCTATTTTTTTCCTATTTTGCTTTCCTATAATTTTTCAGAAACCGACAATGTTAATAGTCAAAGGATGTGCAGACAAATGAGTCTATTCTATTTTTAATGACTTCTAGAGAAGACAATTCACAATTTTCCCCGATATTTCTTTCCTGAATTTTTCAGCATTCATTGAAGGAATTGCTCTCCAGTGTCTATATCCTATTCCTGTGGATAAGATGCATTTCTTCCTGCTCCATCCCCATGGAGATGGGGAGGAAAGTTTGCCATAGGAACAGGGAATGGTTAATTTACACACTATGAAAGGCTCTGAGTTTTATATATATGGAGCAGACCCAGAAATTAAATTTTAATAAGCCTCCAGATTTGGGCAGCAGTCAAAGGTTTTCTCTATAGCAACAATTACACACATCACTGATCTGAGATCAAATATTTATGTCTTCTCCTATATGCTAGAGAACTAGCATTTTGCTAGTTACTGTTATTACCAGGGCCTTTCAATAGAGGGCAAAAGAGACTAAAAATATCATTTCACAGTGGAAACTGTACGAGAGAGAAATAACAAGCCTGGAAAAGATTAAGTACTATTGAAAATGAGTCTAAACTGAAATAAAATACTGTGTTGAGTAGATTTTTTAGGGCTATAATTTTAACTTCTACTAAAGGACTGTCGTTTCGCCTATCACTGAAACACACACAAAAGAAGACAAGAAGCCTGATGCTAGTAGGAAACAAAAGCTCTTCCCCGTTTCCTAACAGTACTTTCTTTTCTAGAAGTATATTGTTTGAAGGAGTCTCTTCCATTATTCCTTAGGGAAAATGTAACCATTTTTTAAAAATGAAATATAAATTATACTTCCATTTGGGGGAAAAAAAACTTTCTTTCTTTTGGTGTTGCTAACATAGAAAACAGTAACAGAATAAATTCTGCTCATGCAGGACTCCATCAAACAGTACCAATGTCTCATCCATCTTAAAGTACTAGAGCTTGCTTCACATTGCCATCAATATCACCACCACCATTAATACCATGTTGTCAATCACTATGCTGTAATATCTTTGGGGGTGCAAACTTGTAGTAAATAGCCCTATACCAGGTACTTCAGAAACTGTTATAGAGCTGCCCTTGAAGAATTTGTGATTTAGGAACCTACATTAAATCATTATATTGCCATTCTTATATGACTTTATTTTCTGTTCACATTTCTGATGATGTTACTTGGTTTCAAAGAAGCTATAAAATTCGGTTATTTCCTCTCATTGGGTTCCGAATATGTAACCCAAATGGCCTCTCTGGGACCTCTTCCATCTCCACTGGGGCCTCTAAGCTAGGAATGGCTCTGGTGAGGATATGGAGCCTGGATAAAGTGCTTGTATAATCCAGCTTGGCAGGCAGGGCTCAGAGACAAGAGAAGAGACTAGTCATGGTAGGCAGTTCTAAATGAATGGCCCGCCTGGCCAGAGTTCAGAAGAGGGAAAGAAGACTGGGTCTGGGCTTCATGGAGAAGGGTCTTGAAGTAGGGATAAGGTTCATGGGTGGCTGAGACTGGAGGAAAGTTGATTTCCAGATGGTGTAAATAGCTAATGTGAAGTAACGGGCAGACAGAAGGAGCAAGGAATGTTTATGGAGCAATAAATAGACCTGTCTGGCCGTGCTGCGTGTCTGTGAAGATGAGAAGTAGGAGATATGGATGAAAAGGCAGGTTGTAGCCAACCTTGAATGTCAGGCTAAGAGATTTGAATTGTGTTCTCCATTCATGTGGGAGTTGTTGAAGATTTCTGGAATAGGGAAATGGCAGGGTGAAAGTGGTGTTCAAAGGTGAAACCAAGCGATAGGGCCTGTCTCCCAGTCTCTCCGGGAGAGTAGGAGCTTAGCACTGACAAATGCCAGTTAGCAAACACAGACGTATTTCACATGGACCAAGTTCCCCTTGAAGATTTTTATAATTTTTTCCCTGCCTAACTCTGCTCAAGCCCTTGCCATTCTCCCTCATGCTCCCTTTAAGAAGCGAAATCACCTCAGCAGAAGTCAGAATGGAGCCCAGCTCTTTCCCCTGCTGTCAGCAGTTACTGAATAAAATCTGTTTTACCACTTTAACTAATGTCTGGCTGTGTTTATCTTTGACGGAGGCCTGAAGTTTAAATAATTTGAGGAGCCTTCTTTAAGAAAACTAATATAAAATACAAAATTAAATATGGGGCTTTGGAAGAGGTGTATGCAAGTGAGGGGCCCTGAGCGTAAACATCCTTAGCTTCATAGTGAATGTTCATCTGGTTGACTAGATAGAAAAGGTGTCTGCTCTCTTGAGGCTTATGTTCTAGAGGGAGTAGTAGAGAGGAGAGAGGAAATAAATGAGTACACCTATGGGATTTTTTTCATAGAATGATACTGCTCTGAAGCAAGTAAAATGGCATGATAGAGAGTGAGGAGGAGGAGAGAACAGTTTCTAGTGGGCTGTCAGGGACGGCTTTCTGGTCAGGTTGACAGCATTCCACGCAAAAGACGTCCAAGGAACAGGTACAAGCCGGATGGCAGGACATAGAGGGTAAAAAAGAATAGAAATACAAAAGGTAGGCAGGAGCCAGATCACGCAGGGCCTTGTAGGCTACTGTAAGGAGGAGCTGGGTTTAATTCTAAGTGTTTCAGCATAACAAACCATCTCAAAACTTAGAATTTTAAAAACAATAACCATTTTATTATCTTTCACAATTCTGTGAGTTGACTGGGCTAAGCTGGATGGTTCTTCTGGTTTGTGTGACATCAGGCTGGACTGCAGTTATTTGAGAGCTCAACTAAATTAGACAGTGAAGATGGCTATATCACCTTTCTAGCACCTTGGCAGAGTATTGCTTCTGCTGCATTCTGTTAGTTCAAGTGAATGACAGGGCACTCAGATTCTGTGAGGGTGTGAATACTGAGAGACATGGTTCACTGGAGGCCAGCTATGACAGAAGCCATTTACTTTTTAAAAGACCTCTCTGGTTGTGGAGAATGAATTGTCGTAAGATGAGAATGGAAGCAGAGTCCAGTTAGAAGGTAATGGTAGTATTCCAAGTAACAGGTGGTAGTTGCTTAAACTATGGTGGTAGCTGTGGATATGGAAATAAGTAGATGGCTTGGGGATAGGATGAGAAAGGTATGTTTACCCAGTAGTAAGAAGCATGTCATCTGGCATAGATTGAAATAAAAAGTAGAGTAAGGTATTAGAAGTTTGGTCATCATGGGAGCTATTAAAGATTCCTTGATGGGGGATTGATAGAATGAATGTGGTGTTTTAAAAAGATTCATGTGGGAGCAGAGTGCATAGTGGTTTTAGGTAGAAATAGAGTGCAGAAGAGGTAGAAAGCTCTAAGGTAGGAGACAAGTTAGCAAGTCCATTCTTTCCACACTCTAAGGATTAGAGTAAGTCCTAAACCATAGTGAGAGAAGACGAAAGGAAAGGATGAGAAGCCACGTCATGTGAGAGACATCATGAAGGCAGAGTTCAGTATTTAGTGGACTCCTTTGATGTGGGGATTAGGAAAAGAAAGGAAATTCTTTATGAAAAAGAAGAAATCAGTGATGGATCTAGCAAGATTAATTTATCGAAGTTCCAAGACAGGATAGTGTGGTGATGCATGGAAATACAAAGGTTAGGAGAGGAAGCTGGCTTTGGAGAAAGATAACGTGTTCACTGCCACATCTGTTGCTTTTGGTAGGGCCATCCAAATAGAAATGCTAAATTAGAAAAGCCTTAGAAATCAAGGTTGCACCTCATGAGAGGTGGGGATCCAGAGAGGCAAATCTGTCTGAATGTACGTAGAGGTGCAGGTTGAAGCAATGAGAGAGAAGAGTTCTAGTGGCAATCAGCTGCTCGGGGAGACAAAGAACGGAGGGTTTCTAAAGTTCAGATATGAAAAAAATGAGACTTTCAAAAAGGAAAGGAGTGGTCAGTAGAATCAAAGGCTGCCAAGAGTCCTAGGATGATACACGTGTTGAATTTGGCAATTAGATCTTTAGCAAGCATTTAGAAAGCATTTTGGAATGACTGGAGGAAGGATATAAGAGACAAGATTTCAGAGACTAAGAAGAAGTGAAAGAAGGGGAAAAGGTTTGTGTAGACTGTGATCCAGACAACTGTGCTTTAGTGATTGGGTGCAGAGGAAAGAAAAAGTGTATGTTTTACAATGAGAAGGCCAGCTGTAAAGGAACCCAGATCTTTTGTTATCCACTATTCATTCTATATGAGAATTTAATTTGCTTATAAAGATGAAAACATAAATAAGAACAAGCAAAGCTTGTCACATTATACAAATTGTATTTTAAAATGGACAAATGGACATTTTTTGTTTTCCTCTCAACTGGAGTTTTTATCCTTATTTTGAAAAGAAGTTAATCACTGTTTCTTTCTTTGCCAAGAATATTAAAACATGATTTATTTCATTTTCTGCCTAGAATATAGTTTCAAGGGTCTCTGATGGTAGAGATAATAAAGGAAAAGCAACCTTTAAAAGAAGAACACGTTTTGCTCAGTCTTCCTGACTCACTCTTCCTGCAGCAGCCAACTTTCACTAAACCTATAGTTTGCTGCACTGAACTACTGTTAAAATATCCCCTGTTACAGATTGGGCAAGGGGATGGCAGGTTTTCTTTTCTTTTCTTTTCTTTTTTTTTTTTTTTTGAGACAGAGTCTTGCTCTGTTGCCCGGGCTAGAGTGCCGAGACATCAGCCTAGCTCACAGCAACCTCGAACTCCTGGGCGCAAGCAATCCTTCTGCCTTAGCCTCCCAAGCGGCTGTTCTTTTCTATTTTGAAGTGGCTGTATTTTTCTCTCTTTCTTCTGTAACTCATTAGACAAGTAGTTCACGAGTCAATGAGTCACAAGGCCAAGCTTCCAGAGGTTTGACATGTTTCCAAGTAACGTGGGAAAAACAATTGGCATCTGTAAAAAGAAATGTTTAAAAAAAAAAATATTCCCACATTTCTAAGAAGTTGACATACAATTCTAGCTGCTTGCTCCTAAACTGTACCAACACAATTTTATTCATTATTTTGTTATAATTATTCATTTATTATTTTGCGCTGCAGGCAAATGGATAGACAGCCAGAGTTCTGTAGTTCTCGTGGTCTAAGGGGCAGTGACATGGAACTGTATTCAAGCACATCAGAGTTTGAATTCCTGCTTCACCACTTACTAACTGTGCCAGAGACTATTAACTACTCTGGTGTTCATTGTTACCATATGTTTACCAATTAATAGAATATCCTCAGTTTCAGCTGAGCACATGGCTTCCCAGTCATAGACTACATTTCTAGCCTCTCTCGTAGCTAGATGTGGCCATGAGACTAAGTTCAAGTTAGTTGGATGTGAGTAGAAAAGAGTTCCATGATTCTTAGGCACCTCCTTTAGGACAAAGCTACTTGCCTAGACTATTGTCTTTCCTCTTCCCCAGAGGCTGGAACTTGGATGTGGCCGTGATTTAGCTTTGGCCGTGCAGGAGATGGAAATGCAAGAGGAAGCGAACCTGGGTTGCACCACAACCTTGCGGAGGAGAGCTGCTCCAACAACTTGAGATGCTCACGCAGGCCTGTTAAGAGGGATAGAAACAAGCATTGATTAAGTCACTATCTTTTGTGACCTCTTTATTACAGCAGTTCAGACGGTAACCTTGAAAATACACTTGTTAAGTGTCCTTTGTGTTTAACCCCTCTGAATCTATTTCCTCTTGTGTCAACTGGAGATAATTCCTACCTCACATCCATGTTGTGAAGATTAAATGAGAAAATGCACAGGAGGACCAGAGCCTCACACGTGAGAGGTGCACGGTGAACATTTGTTGTCTTCCATTAAACTATTTAGGAGTATATATTTCACCTACCTTTTCAATGAATCCAAAAAATAGAGACTGAATATGAATAGCTGAATAATGTGATTTTCACTGTACAAGAGACACTCCACTCTGAGACACTCCAAGTGTCGTTTTCAAGGACACAGGAAATAGCCATATTAATCAGACGAAGTCCAGTTGATCCACCCACAAGGTTTCCCACAAAATAGCAGTGTCTGCCATAATGCCTGGCACATAGTATGTCCTCAATAAATGTTTACCGAAAGAACAACTACTCAGCCACAGACCATTTGGAGTGGAGGCTGTGAGTGCCCAGGAATCTTGAGTGATAACACTCCCGTCGTGAGGTCTGACTGATGCTACGTATGTGAAATTCCCTGGCAAAAACATGACACATACATAGCAGGCACTCACATGTTTTCATCAGACTATAAGCTGCATGAGGGCCAATTCTGTGTCTTATTCACCGCTGTATCTCAAGTGTACAGCATATGGTGAGACTAAGTAAACATTTCTTGCTTGAGAAGAACACTGATATAAAACATATCAGCTATTTTTATCTCCATTCCTACTCTCCTCTCCCCCTCCAACAAAAAAGGAAACTAACACACCAAAGTGAAGCAACTTGCCCAAATTGACACAGTGTGTAAGTCTCACAGTCAAGACTTGAGCTAAACCCAGGCCTTACTATAGCAGGTTCACATTTTGAGGTTTTCTCATTTTCAATCTAGGTAGATACTCTTGTTGCAGAGTGGACTTTGAGACAAGTAAGACATTATCAGTGGATGAAAAGAAGCAACTTGAAGGAGAAAGGGGAAGTTGGGTTGGAATATTTTCTTCTATTTTACATATTTGCTGATTTGTAATGCCCTTTACACTTTCGTCATAAATACCAGAACAACAGATGAGTCACTGATCCTGAACAACATACATCACTGCTCCACAGCAACAGAATAAGCAGAACTAGTACCCCTGTGGCTACGAGGGCTGAAGAGTTGACTACGTAGTTTGATTAGGGCAGGTTCAAGAAGAAATGGGGCAAAGTCCTTCTTTCTATCATATCTTCCCTCCTACCTTATCTACTTTATAAACCATTACTATTTTTAGAGGTATATTTTGTTTAGCAGATATCTGATAATGAAGATATTGGCCGGTTAGGTTTTAAGATAAATGCTTTTGCAGGGATATTTGTAAATTTTAAAAAGCAGGTAAGGACGAAAAGTTCTAGATGAGAAAAATGGCCCTTTTGTAGACTTTTTCTCTGTTTAGATTCAGAAATGCTGTCTCTGTGGCATCTCTGGAATACTGGCTGACTTTTGAAAAGTGGAAACCTACAACTGATCATCCTTCCATATTTCTTATCAGGACCCACTCACCCCCCAACAAAATAAATTAACATTTATTTGTATCATATATTACTTGTATGTGCGTGTTTGTGTGTGTGTGTGTTCTCAGGTTTACAAAGTTTTTATAAGTATTATCTGTAACTATTGTATTTGGTCTGAGATGTTTATAAGGATATTTAATATTTTTTTCTGTTTTCATTCTTTCTTTTTAACCCCTTTCTTCTCTTACCACTTGTTCCTCTTTTTTTCTGAAACACAAAAGTGGACACTGTTCAGTGTGGGCATTTGGAAACCATGTCAGCTCCCTTCCTACTCCCTGTTCTGTCCATAGACATGGAGAAGAAAGAGGCTCCCAAGGTTTGCCATCCTGAGTCTAAATTTATGGACACTCTTGTGAAAAGCTGTAGCCATGAAGGACAGTGGTAGGATTGGCCTTCAATCCAAATAGGCTCTCTGGGGCCATAGCTGCTTCTCTATAGATGCTTCACACCCATGAAGAAATCAAAGCTACCCATATTTACCCCAGTGGTGGTAAAATATATAGATGAGGAAGATCCCTGCTCCATACAAGCTTCCCTTACCTGAGCTTTCTGTGTCTTCTGAGGTTTGGATTAGATCATGATAGAAAGAAATCTTTCTCAAATTAGAACATATAAGGAAAAAAATAAGGAAACAAAAATGCATTTAGAGAGAGGGAGAATTTGGAGATGGATGAGGGTTGAAATTGTTGACTTAGTGAACAAAAGGGAAAAATATTGTGAAGCCAGGGACATTTTCTGAAATTTCCAGACCTTTTGTAAAAATGCTAAGCCTCTTTTCTATGTTCTTGCCACTGCATATATGAGGGACTGGAGGGGAGTCCAGACCCCTAAAGGGAGGGCAGACAGGGCAGGTGGATGCAGCCAGGGAGAGAAGACTGAAGGGGTGCAGATTTAGGTCAGGAACTGACTTCTGTTCCTTGTGAATAAGAAATTATGAAACTTCTTCCTTTCATACTCAGTTTTTTAAATATAGCCAGTCTCCTATGTCTGTGATCCCGAACCCCCAGGCCGCAGACTGGTACCAGTCTGTGGCCTGTTAGAAACCTGGTCGCACAGCAGGAGGTGAGTGGTGGGTGAGCAAGCAAAGCTTCATCTGTATTTACAGTTGCTCCCCATCACTCACATCACCGCCTGACTCTACCTCCTGTCAGATCAGCAGCAGCATTAGTTGCAGGAAAATAAGCTCAGGGCTCCCACTGATTCTGCATTATGGTGAGTTGTATAATTATTTTGTTATATATTACAATGTAATAATAATAGAAATAAAGTGCACAATAAATGGAATGCGCTTGAATCATCCCTTCTACCTGTCTGTGGAAAAACTGTCTTCCATGAAACCAGTCCCTGGTACCAAAAAGGTTGGGAGCTGCTGTTCTACATGGAGGGTAGAGGAACTGTGATAGGACTAATGGCTAGTAAAACCCAACCAGTCTAAACATGGTACAATATGGATTTATAATCAACTTTCTTAGTAATAATTACATTCCACACGTGGAAAAGTAATGATTATCCCCAAAAGTCATTCAAAAATATAAAAACAAGACTTGGCGCAGGCTTAGCAGTGACCTCCTGGCTCTCTGCTCCCAGAGAAGGAGGTAAAGAACTTGGATGGCTACGCATGAGTGGATCACTACCCACCAAGAACGGCGATGTGAATCTGCAGAGAAGCAGTGTGGGACAAGCAGCACATGGAAAAAAAAAGGAGGTGAATGGGAGATACAATCACAAAGACTGGCGAGTGCAAGATATACAATAGGGAATAGAGCATGGGACAGCTGCTCTTGCCTGGACAGTCAGTGTAGTGTGATCTGACCCACAGGAGGATGCCTGGTTCCTCCACTGACCTCAACACCCACTCAGACATGGACACTGCTGAAGTCAGTACAAAGACAGACATACTCTGTGGAGAAGAGACAACAGCAGGAAACATGTTGAACTCCTTGGTGCTCTGTGCTAGGACAGCACTGAGCAGGAAAGAGGTTGGTCTGAGTGGACATTTCCCGTGACCATGTGAGGAAGTTTGGAGATAGACATCTCGCCCCTGGTGGTGAGCGGGGCTGGAACAAAGGAGGTGAATGCTGAAAAGGGGGCTCTGCCCATAGAAACCGCTGAAGATTCTAGTAGATTTCCTGTACTAGACAGACATGAGACAGCAGGACAGTGATGCAGTAGGGGCAGCTGGCGGCCTGTTGATTCAGCCCGCCAAACTGGCATCTGCCAACCCTTGAGCAGTCGCGCCCAGCACTAGCCCTCTGTGGGTGGGCAGCTGCCATTTTGGGGGTCCACAGCCCAGAGACACTGAGGCGCACTGCAGTTTTGGGCAGCACCCCTCCCCCAGCCCAGAGACTTTCATGCTGGGCACAGTGGGCTCTGCCCTTGTAGCTGGGGGCAAGAAAACCCGCTTGCTGTGTGCAGCTGGTGTGAATCCGTGGGACCTTGGTGCTAAAAAATAGTCCAAGATTTGCGGATTCAGCCAGCCTGGCTGGTGTCAGAGGGCAAAGCTTTAGCACATCCCCCCAATACTAGTAAATGCTCTAGGGGTGGGAGAACGCCATCTGTGGGATCCCCAGACTCTGAGACATGCGGTGGTCTTGGGCAACACCCGTCCCCCAGCTCAGCGACTTTCATGCTGGGAGCAGCAGGCTCCACCCTTAGAGGTGGGGAGAAGTGAGAAAAGCTGCTTTTTCTGTGTGACAGGCATGAATCTGTGGGGCCCTGGTGCTGTGCAATAGTGAGAAACCTATTGATTCAGCCCACTGGACTGGCTTAGGTCATCTAAGGAGAACATAACTCTAGGGCTTGCTCTCCTCATCTGTCCGGGCAGCTGCTAACTTTGGGGTTTGTGACAGGCTTGTGGACAAGGAAGGAAAATCCTGGCCAGAGATCTCAGCAATTACACCAATTGACCTCTCCCATCAGGAGCAGTCTCCCAAATGTGGCGACAGAGTCTGAAACACATATTAGCGGCTCCTCCTAGCAGCAAATCAAGCAACCATAGAAGCACACACACGCAGACTCGCAGGCACCAGTTGCAATCTATCTTGCCCCTACCCCCACCTTAAGGGGAAACAGGTTCCAAGTAACCCTCAGGAGGGGCAAGAACCTTCCCAAAGATTGGGGCATTCGTCTACCCCAACTGGGGGACCAGAGCCCAACACAGAGGCATCAGATTACCGTGATAACTGGCTCTTCCATGCAAACTACAATCAACAACAGAGAGGGTAACTGCATAGCTTAACACAGTATCTTCCATCTTAAGCTATTAGAGGGCAGTGGAGTCTTACACACAAGTGTGATTCACCAACTAAGAGCTCAAGCTGGGGGACCAAACTCACTAATCTCCATTGGCATGAGGTGAAGACAACAGGTCAGAGGTAACCCAACATGCTAAAGTACCTCTAAGGCAATACAGGACCAGTGCACCTCTTCTCAGCACTGTCAAGGAACGTCCCTTTGGGGACTTGGAAATAGGGCCATAAACTAGTCCTAGCACCCCCAGTTCTCGACCAAGTAGCATGGTGAGAAAGAATCGGTGAAAGAACACAGGAAATATGAAAGATGAGAAAGAAAAGTCACCCCCAAAAGAAATCATTAGACCCTCAACAACAAATCCCAACTTAAACAAAATGATTAAAATGATGGAGGAAGAATTCCAAATATGGATTGTAAGAAAACTGAATAGAATTGAAGAGAAAATAGAAACCCAACACAAGGAAGCCACAAGAACAATACAGGAAATGAATGAAAATTCTCTAAAGAAATTGAAATATTGCAAAAGAATCAAACAGAAATACTGGAAATGACAGAAGCATTTAAAGAAGGTCCTGTATTGCCTTAGAGGTACTTTAGCACATTGGGTTACCTCTGACCTGTTGTCTTCACCTCATGCCAATGGAGATTAGTTAATTTGGTCCCCCAGCTTGAGCTTTTAGTTGGTGGATCACACTTGTATGTAAGACTCCATTGCCTTCTAATAGCTTGAGATGGAAGATACTGTATTAAGCTATGCAGTTACCCTCTTTGTTGTTGATTGTAGTTTGCATGGAAGAGCCAGTGGAAAACACAGTGGAAAGCCTTAAGAATAGAATGGATCACGCAGCAGAAACAATCTCAGAGCTTGAAGATAATACTTATGTGCTAAACAAATCAAATGAAGAAAAAGAACACAGAAGCAAGAGACAAGAACAAAGCGTACAAGAAATGTGGGATTATGTAAAGAAACCAAATATAAGAATTATAGGCATCACAGAGAGAGAAGAAGAAAATACACAAGGGCTAGAAAATCTATTTCTTGAAATACTGGAGGAAAATATGCGTGGCCTGGCCTGGCCAGAAATCTAGATATCCAGATACAAGAAGCACACAGAACTCCTAGGAGACTCATTGCGAAAAGGCAATCACCACATCACATAGTTATTAGGCTGGCCAAAGTAAACATGAAAGAAGCAATCCTTTGAGTAGTAAGATAAAAACAGCAGATAACCTGCAAAGGAAAACCTGTCAGACTAACTGCAGACTTCTCAACTGAAACCTTATAAGCCAAAAAGGACTGGGCACCTATCCTCAAAAGTCTAAGACAGAATAATGACCAACCTAGAATTCTTTACCTGGCAAAACTAAGCTTCATCTATGAGGGAGAAATAAAGACTTTCCCAGACAAGCAATCACTGATGGAATTTCTGAAAACCAGACCTGCCCTGTAGGAAGCACTCAGACCTGCATTATACATTGAACAGCGTAATAGACACTCACCAAAGTAAAATTACTTAAGAGTTAAAGTCCAGAACCCAGATTCCACAATGGCTTGAGAGATAAAACAAAATGATAAGAATTTATCCAACACTATGAACAGAATTCTACCCCAAATATCAATCCTCACAGTAAATGTGAATGGCTTGAATTGTCCTCTGCAGAGACATAGACTGGCTGAGTGGATAAAAATTCATAAGCCAAGTAAGTGCTGTCTCCAGGAAACGCATCTAACCCACAAAGACACTTTTAGACTCAAGGTAAAGGGTTGGAAAACAAACTTCCAGGCAAATCAAAGCCAAAAGAAAGTGGGGGTAGGTATTCTTATTTCAGATAACATAAACTTTAAAATAGCAAAAGTAAAGAAAGACAAAGATGGTCACTATATAATCGTGAAAGGAAAATCTCAACAAGAAGACTTAACAATTCTTAATATTTATGCACCCAACCAGGAGTGCCCAGATACATAAAGCAAATCTTGCTAAATAGCATAATAAATAGTAATGCTATAGTAGCTGGGTGTGACTGAACTGGACAGATCATCCAAGCAGAAAATAAGCAAAGAAACAATGGACTTAAACAGAGCTCTGGAATAAATAGGTCTAATAGATATGTACAGAACATTCCACCCAAATAAAGCCAAATATACATTCTTCTCATCAGCTCATGGAACTTTCTCCAAAATCAATCACATTCTAGGCCACAAATAAGACCTTAACAAAATTAAAAAAACAGAAATTATACTGTGTATATTCTCAGACCACAGTGGTAGAAAATTAGAGATAAATTCCAACAGAAACACTCACCACTTCACAAAGTCATGGAAATTAAACAATCTATTGCTGAATGACTATTGGGTCAAGGAGGAGATCCAGATGGAGGTCAAAATATTCTTTGAACTAAATGATAATGAGGACACAGTTCTCAAAATCCATAGGATAGGCCGGGCGCGGTGGCTCACGCCTGTAATCCTAGCACTCTGGGAGGCTGAGGCGGGCAGATTGTTTGAGCTCAGGAGTTCGAGACCAGCCTGAGCAAGAGCAAGACCTCATCTCTACCAAAAATAGAAAGAAATTAATTG
>CAUYSK010025930.1:0-85304 GCA_963575035.1 Avahi laniger
GGAAACGACTCTCCCACTACCGGGCATCTACCTAAAGGAAAGAAGACATTCTACAAAAAAGACACCTGCACTTGAATGTTTCTAGCAGCACAATTCACAATTGCAAAGATGTGGAAACAACCCAAGTGTCCATCGATACATGAGTGGATTAATAAAATGTGGTATATGTATACCATGGAGTTCCCCTCAGCCACAAAAAGTAATGGTGATCTAGCACCTCTTGTATTGTCCTGGATGGAGCTGGAGCTCATTCTACCAAGTGAAGTATCCCAAGAATGGAAAAACAAGCACCACATGTGCTCACCAGTAAATTGGTTCTAACTGATCAACACTTACATGCACATATGGTAGTAACATCCATCAGGTGTCAGGCAGGTGGGGGGAGAGGAGGGGATGGGTATATTCACACCTGATGGGTGCGGTGCGCACTGTCTGGGGAATGGACACGCTTGAAGCTCTGACTGGGGTGGGTCAAGGGCAATATATGTAACCTAAACATTTGTACCCCTGTAATATGCTGAAATAAAAAAAATTCAAAATGACTAAACCTAAAAACTGAACTCATTGGCTGTCTTCTTATTCAAGCGTAACTAACATAAGGCCACGGCCCCACTCCTGGCACAGCCATGATCTTAATCTTTTGGGGAAGAGATTTAAGAATACTGCATATATAACAATATAATTAAGACTGCCAAAAGTATCCGCTTCCCATACATGCTCATATATGGCAAATTTTGCATGTATAATAGTATCTGGGGAGCACAGATGATCTGAAGCTTCCGTAGGCCCCAGGTTGCCGAGTGTGGAGGTGGACCTCATTCCAGGAAAACGGACAGACTCGGGTAGGCAGGAGCGGGACATGCCGACGGCTCTCTTCGTTCTCCTCTGCTTTGCCCGTCCCTCCCCTTCCTTAGAAAAGGGACCAGCTCAGGGAGTGAGGGGCCCTCTCAGGGTCACAGCATCAAAGCCCATTGTGTTGATTCTTTTGGTCACATCACTGCCTCTGCGATGAACTCCAGAGTCATAGCGGCGCCACGTGACAGGGATGATGCGTATGAAACCGTCCCTGCCCTGCACTCCATTTAGAACAAAACCTCCAGATAATTCTAGGAGTGGAGCTGTTACCTGAAAATCGAACAGGTCCAGGTATTCATAAAAGTCCCAAGCAAATCGAAACAGTTCTTCGAAGCTAAGACTCAGGGACGTAGAAGAATGTGCAGAGCCAAACCAACGATCTGAACCCAAGTCTCATCCTACTGGATTTTTATGCAAAAATGTTCATCACCTCCTGCCGCTACCGTCAGCATCAAACACGCCTCTGAGGACGTGCTTGGGATCGAAGGTGTCAGAAGTTATCCCAGCCCTCATTCAACAGCCTGGATAGGACAGTGGTTTAGAGCAGGGATCTGTACAGGGCCGGATGGTAAATATTTTAAGCTTTGTGGGACATATATAATCTCTGTCAGGTAATATCCAAAGTTTGTTTTTTCAAGTCTGTAAAAATATTGAAACCCCTCTTAGCTTGTGGGCGTACGTAAACCACCATAGTCTGCCTGCCCGTGGTTTAGAATATGAGCTCCAGAGCCAGACTGCCTGGATTCGAACCCTGGCCCTTCCAACGGCGAGCTTTGTTGCCTCTGGTGAGGTGCTTAACTCTTCTGTGTGTCAGGAAACTGGGGGGTCATGACAGTGCCTCCTTCGCCGGGTCTTGGGAGGGTGATGCCTACGAAATCCTCAAGATGGCAATGAGATAATTGCCAAACGTAGGCTTAGCCTTATCAATAGATTTGGGAGGATGGGCCAAGCCTGGTTTGTTTTCCCAGAATTATTTGGGACCTCCAACTCGCGTGGGGAGGATGACCACTGCAAAACGTCAACCCACTGTGCTTTTCTTGTGGTTTGTTGTACACAGGGAGGGACAAATTCTGTGATACTGTGTGCCGAGAGTATTAAAATAGTTTCCACATGCAAAGTGGGATAAAAATAGCTCTCACCTCACAGGGTTGTTTTGCAGAGTAAATGGAACGATGAATATGAATTTGCTCATTATAATGTATAGCTCTATTTATTATTATGGGAGATACCTGATTATAATTACTAATTAGACAAGAGTTTTTGGCAGAGCCTTTTTCTGGGTGATGCCCTGATGCAATGTATCTTAAACATGTTTAATTGATTCACGTTTCCTCCTGTTCGTACTCAGGCTCTGTCTTCCACAGAGGGAGAGCGGGTTGGATTCACTCCTTAGCCGCAGCACTGAGCACAGGACCAAGCACATGGCTGTAGCTGTACAACTTTTTTAGATGAAATAGCTTTATTTTTAAGGGATAATATGAAAATTTAGGATGTATGTGTTTGCTTGTAGTTTCTTTCTGTAAGTGATGTTTTTCAATCACAAAGGACTTCTAATTCAAGATGGCCATCAGAATAAACAACGCTGAACATCCAATAGTGCCGATAATAACAGCAAAAATACATGCAAACAAACTAAACCACCTGTGCTTACACTGGAGAATGAGGCAGGACTTCCTTGGTGGATAAGAGACTATCGGGATTCCTAAAAGGGTGAAAACACACGGATAGGATTGGAAAAGGAGACCCCTGGCTAAAACACCTGGGGCAGCGCTGTTGAGAAAGGTGGGCCGGGCTCTGGGGGTCCTGCAAGCCCAAGCGCAGGTATTAGGGGAGTGGGGAGAGGGGCACGCCGGGGCAGTCATCAGGATGCCTATTCTGGACACCACGGAAAAGCAGAAAGGTCTGTCTGTGTCCTATTTCACCATCTTGGGTCAGGCGCACACAACAGGCTGCTGGCATCTGAGAGACGAAACAGTACACTGCCTGGTCGGCAGTCCTGGCAGAGCATAGCCCCGGCACGCAAGGACGTCACGCGGGAAGCACGTCCAACACACGAGACCCAAATAAAACGCATGCACAGACCGTGGCTGTCGGAGGCTGGGAACGGTGGCGGGGGAGGGAGGACGCAGGGAGGATGGTTACTGGGTACAAAAATAGAGTTAAATAGAAGGAATAAGATCTAGGGTTTGGTAGCACAATACGGTGACAATAGCTAACAATACTTTATTGTAAATTTCAAAATATCTAAAAGAGTGGAGTTGGAATGCTCCTAACACAAAGAGGTGATAAGTGCTTGAGGGGATGGACACGCCACTTACCCTGATTGATCATTACATGGTAAGCTTGTATCAAAACACCCCATGGACCCCATAAATACGACTATTGTGTAGCCATAATATTTAAAAATTAAAAAATTAAAAGAATAAACAGAAAAGAAAGTTAACCATCTATAGGTCCTCTCTGAATGAGTTATGAAAGGATGTACTTCAGCAAAGCAAAACTAATATTCAGAACTTATAAAGATACTTGTTTCAGAAAGAAGCAAATACCCCTAATGGAAAAATGGACAAAAGTCAGGAACAGATAGTCCAGTTCCTAAAAGTAAAATACTAATAAATATATGAAAAGACACTCAACTTCACTAATAATGAAGGAACACAAGTTAGAACAAAGAAATGCAATTTTTCACTCATCAGAGTAAAACTTTTGTCATATCAAATATTGATGACATTGTAAAGAAACCGATGCTCTGGTTTGTTGCTTTCGTAAGTGTAAATTTTTGTAGGTACTCCACAGTACAATTTTGGCAACGTCTGTTAGAATGAAGAATACATATTCTCTGACTCAACAATTTCATTTCGCAGTTTCTACCATAGGACACGCTTGTCTGTGCCCCAGATGAAAGTACAAGCGTGTTCACAGCAGAGCGCTGGCTACAGGCTACCCTGGAGATGAACGTGAAAATTGGAATGACGCACCATCGTCGCACTTACAAAAAAATGACAGATCTCCATGTACCAGGGAGGAAAGATCAGCAAAACACACTGGTAAGCAAGAAATATACAATTCTCAGAACAAGAAGGATAGTACAATAAACTTTAAATATAAAAATCAACTCTCTGCAAACAAAATACAAAGATATCTTCATATTTTTGCAGATCTCTGCATATATTTGTGTGTGTGTGTACACACACACACACACACACATGGGGTGGGGAGAGAGGGAGAAAGAGACATTGATTTAAATTCAAAGTAAAATAACAATATGTTTTGATACACACCAAACATATAGTGGTCTCCTCTAGAAGACGGACTCAGATTTTGAGCGGTGTTGACAGCAACCTTATTATTTATATTTGATATATTTTTTAAAACAAGAATGTATGTTTTCCTTTTGAATTAAAAATTGAATAATTTTAAAAGTGTAATACAGGCTCAAAATAGAAAACTGAGAAGCACAGAAAACCACACAGGAAAGAACAACTCTGCCCTACTGGGTGGGAACGGAGGTAAGCATTGCAGTGTTTTGCTGTAGACCCTTCCACGTGTTTCCGCAGAGGCGGGGGTTCAGGAGGAAGGACTGGCCTGCAGCAGAACGCCTGATTTTGGGGGTGAAAAATGTATCAGTGTTAGTGAATAGATGTAGAAGAAATTGGCATCTGTGAACTCTGAGAATTCAGGGACCTCGCGTGGATCGCTGACACCTTGTGGAGAAACAGACGACAGGGACACAATTGCGAAACGTTCCATTGTTGGAACTTGAAGAGCGGATGAGGAATCTGACAGATGGTTCAGAGGAGCCAAATGGCAGAGTAGCTCGTGCCCCCTGCCCCCAACATCTTACCAACGCCCTGTTTGTACTAACAATAGCACAGTGAGAAACAGTGGGGACCAGGGGAGCACCCCGCCCCAGAGGGGCTTTGGCAGAGTTTTGGTGGCAGACAGAATGAGCTCTAGGGGGAAGAATCGGAATTCTAAATACAACGGTTAATTCTAGGCCCTACATATGTGGGAATCTGGGTCAATTTTGGTTTTGTATTTCCTAGGAAAAAATGTCTATTTGAACTATGTTTTCAAATTTATTATTATAAAGTTTTTCATAGTATCTCTTATAATTTTCAAACACTTTATCCATGTGTCAGGTGTTTTTGTTTTGTTTTTAACGTTATTTTTGCCTTATCCTTCTTGATCCTATTTGCATAGGTTTATCTGTTTTATTAGTCATTTCAAAGAACAAGATTTTGGTTTTGCTTATCAAATCATTTTAGGGGATCTTTACCATTAATTTCAGTTTTTAGTTCAATATTTTCTTCTTCTTTCGAATTTCTTTGGGCTTATTTTCTTGCATTTCCCTGCCCACTAATGAGATTTTGGATTTCCTCTCCTCTGCATTGCCTGTGCGTTGCCTGGAGGCGGCAGAGCATATGGTTAATACAACATATTGGATGAATGAAAAAGGCCCTGGCCCCTGCAAGGAAAGAAATAAGGTGGAGACTCTTCACGGAGACGAGGAGGAGGAGGAGGAGGAAGAGGAGGAGGTCAGAAAGACCCAGGCGTCATCTTGTCTTCCAGGTGACTGTTTGCACAGGGCAGGGCTCATCCTGAGATCCCAGGTGTGCAGAGCGGTGCTCACAGGGAAAGAACCAGATCACTGCAGTCTGCCCTGCTGCCAGGAGGAGGAAAATATCTGTGGCTTACACACTAAGGCTTTCCTGCCCCTAAACTGTCCAGAGTCATCTCACTATTGATTGTCTCAGTTTAGTTATTACGATGTTTCCTTGTAATGCTGTTGTATTAAGAGTCAAATAAAATCTTAGAAAGCTGCATATATGAGACCCAGAGATCCAGGAGGTCAAGTTAATAATTTTGGATATCAAGAGATTCATCCTCACTCAATTCCAATGTGTTTTCCTCTGAGAACTTGATCAAGGTTCAGCCATAGTTAACTTACTTTCAAAATGCCTATTTCTATCCTCCCTCCAGGAATCACTGTGCGAATTTCCTCCCCTCTCTTGGTTTAGGAATTTGGAACTCTCGCCCAAGAAAGGCACGTAGAGAACAACAACAGAAGATCTCAAAGACACGTGGTCATTTCAGATAGGAAAGAAAAATTTGCATCCAAACAGGCAAAATACTCTCACTCACTGTGAATGTGATCTGGCTGACTTTGAATTCCTTCCCCCACGGGACTAAACAAAGCCTTTACTCTAACCTTGCAACACTAGGGGCTTTTCCCCTCCCCGTTTCCTGTGCACCCTCCGGAAGAGTCCCCTCCGCCTGCTACCTGTTTCTTCCATCAGCCTGTTGCTCAATGGACTGGTTTTTACATTCGTGTGTTTTTATAGCACACAATGGTTTCCTCAGTTACACAACAGACTTGGTGCCAATAAACCTTCTAGTTAATGTAAAGCATATTTGAGCACAAGAATGATTGCATTTTCATGGCTAAAAATAAGCACTTGTTTTTAATTTTCCATGAGAATGCTGCCTCTCAGCACAAGAGGCCACCTCCTACCTGGTGAACCCTTTATGCTAAAGTCATCACTAGTGGCTGGAAAGGTGAAATGCAAGTTTTCATTATGTATCAGAAAGGGAAAAACCCACAGGCAAATAAATCTCTCTTTAGTTCTACCATCTCCCTATTTGTGCATAGTGCTTTAAAAACCAGACTATATCAAATATACTTTAACTGAGAACAAGTCCTGCCATCGTCAATCAAAGTGGAAAGACAATAGCTATTTTTATAGTAATAACCATAGCTAGGATTATCTCATTTAATCCTTATAACAGCATTATGAAGTAGGTAATATCATGCCTGCCAAAGGAAGTCAGTCACTTCTTATTTTTCCCCAGACACTGCAAGCTCACTATACTGCAGCAGTTTTACTTACTGGAGGAATTTTCCTCCAGATGTTGTTTTTGAGTGTTAAGGTGTCTTGTCATAGCTACAAACCACTGATCAAGTCCAGAAGGGCATTTATAAACCATCCTATGGTTTGTCTTATTATTTTGGGTAAATAAAATTCCTTTCAAGATGAAATCATATGGGTTTTCTTTATGTCTTTTGAGGGCTGAGATATGGCTATGGGTGGAGCCCAAACAGGAAGAAGGTTTCTCCTCCAAATGATGTGGTCATGAAGACGTGAAAAAGATTTAAAAAAGAATGCTGAGAGAAACAATGGTTAAAAGTGAGGAAACCTGAGTCGGACAAGCCTGGTTCAATGTCGTTATTCAACGAATGTAAGCTATCACTGAAACTGCCCTTACAAATTAATAAAAAGGGGTGCAAGGCGAGAACAGTGGTTAGGGCCTAGCCAAAAATAATACACAGGCCTGGCTACAAATAATGGTAATTAGCCACTGTCCCCTGTTTCCTTCTCGATAATTGCCACTCTGGAGCCACACACCTGGTGGCCATAAAGATTCTTAGCTTTCTCCATAGATAACATCACCTTTTTGAAACCTAGGGGTAGTTTCTGAGATATCGTCCAGGTCCGGAGTTCCAGTGGAATGGCCGACCCACCGAGACCCACCCAGACCAGCGGCCCACACCGAGGAACTGACCCAACTGGTCTTGTGACCCCTACCCAAGAACCTGGTCAGCAAAGAAGACAATTTCTACGACCCCATGTTTCCACCCCAAACCCAGCCAATTAGCAGATTCGATTACCTACTCCAAACTCTTTAAAAACCCTGCCTCCCAAATTCCCAGAGAGGATTTGAGAGTCTTCCTCCTACCTCCCCACTCAGCGCTCTGTGGAATAAACTTTCTCCATTGCAACCTCGCCTGGCGCAGTCCGTTGGCGCTGCTCTGTGCAGCGGCAAACGAACCTGGTTGGGCGGCAACATTACCATCGTCTTGGCCTTCACCATCCGCATATGTCCTATGTATCTTCCACTAAGCCCACCCGCCTCGTGATTCACACCAGCAGGTAACATGAAGGGGATGCTTGGCGAGTCATTGGTCAATGTCTAATACAGAAGGAAAGGAAACGAACATCTACTAACACCTATTGCCAGAAACTTCAAGTGCATCATCCAATCGAATACGTTCAACGTTCTTAGAAGGTAAGTGCTGACTTAACATTTCATTTTAGTAAAATGAAGCTGAGAGAGGTAAAGTGTCTTGCTGAAGGTATCATTACTATCACGGGGAAAGATCACGGTGGCTGAACAGTTAGATACACGAATCGAAGGCGATGTTACAGCTCCCTGCCACTTACTCAAAGCGTGCTCCACGGACAGCCCCACTGGCCTCATCTGGGAGCTTGCTGGAAACGCAGCCTCTCAGGCCTCGCCTGTTCCATCGGGACTGGAGTCCGCGTCTGTAGCAGGGTCCTCTAGAGATTCCCGTGCACGTTAAGGTTATGGAAGAGAGACAGGCACCCACCTCCGCCAACTGTATCATTCCGTAAGTGAGGAAATACACTCAAAGAGCACAGTAACTTTACGAGCAAACAAATATTAATTTATCAAAACATAAGATATCAAAACTCATCATTTCGAAGCCTCAAACCAGCTTTTTCAAAATTCCGTGGAGTTTCCAAAATAAACAGAGCTAATAAGAATGAATAACAAGGAGAGAATGAGAAGATCCTGAGGCCAATGGGGAGCCTTTCTTCAGAGGACTCAGTGTCTTTTACGCTACAAACCAGACCTGGGGATTACAAGGCTCTTACCAATTACCCAAATGGGATATAGTAACACTAGCACTGAACATTTAAGATGCCATGAAATATCCCACTGAATCTCCACAATGACCCTGTGGATAAGTACTACTGTTGTTGTTATGATCTCTGTTTTAGCAATTAGGACATCAGCTTTCCTATCAAGAAATTATCAAACGTCTATCAAAGTCAGTGGCAGAGTTGGGACTGGAATCCCAGTCTCTCTGCCCCAGGGCTGTGTTCATACCCACAGCGTCATTCCGCCTCGTGTACCACTTTGTCAGACAACATAGGTGGCATGTTAGGGAAAGCAGCCACCTAAAAGTGAGATCAGAAAACAAGAGACCCTTAAGCAACTGCAGTTAGCCAGGGAGTGTGACTAGCGGCGGACGAAGGAGAGATCTGCTTGGTCACATCATCACACAGTTAGGTCAAGGTGATGGAGACTCATGAACATTTTACTGTTACGTAAGATACTACTTATTTCTTTGGATCCCACCTCAACCCCAAAAAAAGGTTTAGGATGCATATTTGAAAATGAACAGGAATTCACTGTTGGCCAAGGAGAAAAGAGAAAATAAAATTAAAATGGTAAA
Organism: Avahi laniger; assembly: GCA_963575035.1. Classification (NCBI taxonomy): domain Eukaryota; kingdom Metazoa; phylum Chordata; class Mammalia; order Primates; family Indriidae; genus Avahi; species Avahi laniger. Next base: position 9,119 of record CAUYSK010025930.1, read on the forward strand.
TTCAATTTCCTACAATCTCACAACTTCATGCAAAGACAATGGCTCTCTGAAATGCATAATAAAACCTTCAAACATTCCAGAAATGTCTTTAAAAATATAAATCTTACTGTTTAACTCTCTTTTTATAAAAGAGTACATGTTCTGGCTGGTGCAGTGGCTCATGCCTGTAATCCCAGCAGTTTGGGAGGCTGAGGCAGGAAGATTGCTCGAGGCCAGGAGTTTGAGACCAGCCTGGGCAACGTGGCGAGACCTCATCTCTACAAAAAATTTAAAAAATTAGGCAGGTGTGGTAGTGTGTGCCTGTAGTCCCAGCTACTCGGGAGGCCGAGATGGGAGAATCACTTGAACCCAGAAGTTCACAGTTGCAGTGAGTTGTGATCGCGCCACCGCCCTCCAGCCTGGGCGACGGCGCAAGATCCTGTCTCTAAAAAAGAAAAAAAAAAAGAGCACATGTTCATTATGGAAAATTTAGAAAAAGAGAGAAAAAAATGAGAAATCACTTATCTCCATGCAACCTACAGAAACCAGCTAACGTTACCGTGCGGCCGTCCAGCCTCACTTGCATGTGGTTTTATTTCTGCATACCTTGTTTGTAGTCATACTGCGCATAAAGTTTTGTACTTAGTTTTCCCCTTTAACTTCACATTTTTGTCATTTACCTCTTACGATAAAGCCTTCCTCACAGCTCCTTTAAAGCTCGTTAATAATCCATTGAGCAGACATACAGCAACTTAACCAATTCTTATCCCACTGATGAGATTTGTAGGTTATTTCTAATTTTTCCCCTTTGTAAAAAGTTCAGTGAACTTTTTGGCTCAAATGTTTTCAATTATGTATCAGTTTATTTGGATAGATATTATTTCAAATGATATGATTATTTGATGTATTTTGCCAAATAACAATTTGGAAGCTCAGGGCATTGCACTCTCCCCACAATTCTATAATAACTTCCCCAAAACCACTATCTTCATCAAGACAGGTCTGCATGTAGATTCAGTAAATACCATTGTTTTTCTGTCCGTGGTTCTATGGTCAGCTCTCAATGAAGGTGCGACGGTTAATAAGAAACAGATTGAGTTTGCATCTGTGGATTAGTTAGCAGCAAGACCCCAGGTATTTGGTTCTGAATAAGATAAGGATGCATTTCTTTCGCATTTGCTGACGATACGAGTTTCTGTTGTCTGGTATGTTAAATGTTTCTAATCCACCAGTAAGAAAGGTCTCACGCACACACACACACACATACTCTCTCTCTACTTTAGAAACACGCAATGAAAATTCCACAAAGTCCTCTCATGTGACTTATTCCTATTTTATCCAATTTTATTAGAGTTTCCAGAACAAAATATTTGAGAAATTTCTCCCACCCTGGGGTCAAATGAGAAACATTGTTTCAAAAGTCAATTACCAATTTGCAGTCCCACCAGCAGTGTATGAGTGTTCCTACCTCTCTGCATCCACGCCAACATTTGTTGTTTTGGGTCTTTTTGATAAAGGCCAGTCTCACTGGAGATAAGTGATATCTCATTGTGGTTTTGATTTGCATTTTGCTGATAATTAGAGATGTTGAGCATTTTTTCATATGTTTTTTGGCCATTATTCTGTCTTCTTTTGCAAAGGTTCTGTTCATCTCCTTTGCCCACCTTTTGATAGGACTGTTCGATTTTTTCTTGCTGATTTTTCTGAGTTCTAAATATATTCTGGTTATCAGCCCTCTGTCGGATTTGTAGCATGCAAAAACTTTCTCCCATTCTGTGGGTTGCCTGTTTGCTCTTGTGACAGTTTCTTTGGCTGTGCAGAAGCTTTTTAATTTGATTAGGTCCCATTTATTTATTTTTGTAGGTATGATTTGACCAGTTAGAGTGAATGTAATTTTTGATATATCTGCCATTTTATAATTTGTTTTCTGTTCATTTCCTCCATTTTTTGTTTTTCTGCTTCCTATTTCTTGCTTTTCTGTGGATTATATGAACTTTGTAATTTAAATAAATTTAATGTAAATATTAAAATTAATTTAGATAAAGAGTATTTTGGATATATTTCCTTTAAATTTTTTAGTGGGTGCTTAAGAGATTACAAAATTCATATGAAACTTAATCTCATTCTGCTAGTATCAATCTTTAACCACTTCATTTGAAATGTAGAAAGCTTACTACCTATTTGGTGTCCTTTTATCCTCTCTGCTTTATGATATAGTTGTTTTAAATATTACCACTATATACACTGAGAACCATATTAAACAATAAAACTATTTTTACATTGATAACACTAGTACTTATTTATTTATTTATTTTTATTTATTTATTTTTTTGAGACAGAGTCTCACTCTGTTGCCCAGGCTAGAGTGAGTGCCGTGGCATCAGCCTAGCTCACAGCAACCTCAGACTCCTGGGGTCAAGCAATCCTGCTGCCTCAGCCTCCCGAGTAGCTGGGGCTACAGGCACATGTCACCATGCCTGGCTAATTTTTCTCTATACATTTTAGTTGTCCAGCTAATTTCTTTCTATTTTTTTAGTAGAGACGGGATCTCGCTCTTGCTCAGGCTGGTCTCAAACTCCTGAGCTCAAACGATCCACCTGTCTCAGCCTCCCAGAGTGCTAGGATTACAGGTGTGAGCCACTGCGCCTGGCCACACTAGTACTTTTTGATATTGAGATGTAATTCACATAACATACGACATAGAGTTAACCATTTTAAAATGTAAATGTTTGTGGAATTTAGTGTATTCACAATGTTGTGCAACAACTATCTCTTTCTAGTTTCAATTTTTTTCCTCATCACAGAAAAATATCCTATATCCATTAAATAATCACCCCCATTCCCCCCTCCTCCCTGGTAACCACTAATCTATTTTTTCTCTCTGGATTTGCCTATTCCGGATATATGATATTAAAACATCATACAATATGTGACCCTTTGTTTCTGAACTCTTTCACTTAGCATAATGTTTTTGAAGTTCATCCATATCGAAGCATGTGTCAATACTTTATTCATTCTTATGGCTGAATAATATTCCATTGTTTGTATACATCACACTTTGTTCATCTCTTTATCCATTGAGATATCTGGGTTGTTTCCACCTTTTAGCTGTTATGTATGATTCTTCTATCAATATTTATGTACAGTTTCTATGAGTATATACCTAGGAGTGGAATTGCTAGGTCATTTGGCAATTCTATGTCTGACTTTTCAAAGTAATACAAAAATGTTTTCCACAGTAGCTGCACTTTTTAAATTTCCACCAGCAATATACAAGGGTTTCCAGTTATCCACATCCTCTCTAGCATTTGTTATTCACCTTTAAAAAAATTAAAGCCATTCTAATGAGTATGAAGTGATATTCATTGTAATTTTGATTTTCATTTCCTAATGACCAATAATGTTGAACATCTCTTTATGTGCTTAGTGATCATTCCTATACCTTCTATAGACAATTGTCTATTCAAGTCTGTTGTCCATTTTTTCATTGATTTTTCTTCTTTTTGTGATTGAGTTGAAAGAGTTCTTTATACTCTGTGTATTAAACCATTATCAGATATGTATGACTTAAAAATATTATTTTCCTTTCTATGGGTTACCTTTTCACATTATTGATACTGTCTTTTGATGCACAAAAATGCCTGCTTTAAAATTTTTTTATTAACTCTCACTAATGTATTTTTTTTCTTTTGTTGCTTGTAGTTGAGTGTCAAATCTAAGACTCCATTGTCAAATCCATGGTTGTGTAGATTTATCACTATGTTTTTTTCTAATATTTTTCTAAGTTTTATAATTTTAGTTTTTATATTTAGATCATTTATCCATTTTGAGTTAAACTTTGTATATGGAATAAGGTAGGGGTCCAATTTCATTTTTTGCATGTGGTTATCCAGTTATCTCAGCACCATTTGTTGAAGAAAGTTGTTGTTTCCACATTCAAAGATTTTGGTACCCTTGTAAAAAATAAATTGGACATAAATGTTTGGGTTTATTTCTCGGCTTTCAATTCTATTTAAGTGTTCTGTTTGTCTATGCTTATGCCAGTACCACAGTGTTTTGATTATTGTAGTTTTGTAGTAAGTTTTCCAATTGGAAAATGTGAGTTCTCCAACTTTGTTTTATTTTTCAATATTGTATTGTCTATTGGGAACCACTTGCACGTTCATATGAATTTGAAGATAGGCTTTTCCATTTATGAAAAAAATGACTATTATAATTTTTGTAGGGGTTGCACTGAATCTGTAGATCACTATGGAGAATATCATCATTTTATCGAAATTGTTTTCCAATTCATGAACATGTATTTTCATTTATTTATGTACTCCTTCATTTTATCAGCAGTGTTTTGTATTTTTTTTTCTAGTGTACAAGTCTTTTACCTCTTTGATTAAATTTATTCTTAGTTATTTTTTGGGGGGTGCTATTAGAAATGCAATTGTTTTCTTAATTTTTTTGGCTTATTCATTACTGGTGAACTGATGGTGTGTGTTAGTCTTATGCCGTGAAACTTTGCTGAATTCATTTGTTATCTTTAGTTTTCTCTCCCTCTGTGGAAACTATGGGATTTTCTAGATATAGAATCATGCTATCTACATATAGAGACAATTTTGTGAATTACATTCCAATTTGGATCCATTTTACTTCTTTTTCTTGCTTAATTGTTCTGGCTAGGACTAACAGTACAATATCAAATATTAGGACTACCAGTACAATATCAAATATAAGGTGACATCCTTATCTTGATCCTGATCATAGTGGAAAAACTTTTAGTCTTTCACCATTGATTATGATGATATCTGTGGGTTTTTAAAATAAATTTTCTTTATCATGATAAAAAATTCCCTTCTATTCCTGGTTTTCTGACCATTTATTTTATCATGTAAGAGTGTAGAATTCTGTCAAATGCTTTATCTGTGTCTAGTTAAATGATCATGTTTTTTCCCTTTGTTCTATTAATGTGGTGTATTTCATTGATTGATTTTCTTATGTTGAACTACTACTACATTCCTGGGATAAATCCTAGTTGGTCATGCTGTATAATCATTTTAACGTGCTGCTAGATTTGGTTTGTTAATATTTTGTCAAGATTCTTGCATCTATAGTCATAAAGGATATTAGTTTATAGTTTTCCAAAATAATCTTTGCATTTTGTGTGCTCTTTAAGATAGATTTATAATTACTATTTTACACTTGGCTTTTAAATCATGTGGACAAAAAAGAGGAATTACATACCAAAAATACAATAATGCTGGCTTTTATATTTGCTTGTGTAGTTAAACTTACCAGTGATCGATTTTTCTTCATATGATTGGTTTCTAGTTAACACATAATATCCTTTTGTTTCAACTTGATTGACTTCCTCTAGCATTGTAGCAACAAACTCTCTTAGTTTTTGTTTATCTGGGAAGGTCTTAATCACTCTATCATTTTTGAAGGATAGTTTTGCCAGTCACAAAATTCTTGGTTGGATTGTTTTTTCTTTCTTTCAGTACTTTAAATATATAATTTCATTGCCTTCTGGCCTCTGTGGTTCCTGATGAGAAACCAGCTGTTAATTTATTGGAGATCCTTTTTACATGATTGATTGCTTCTTTCTCCTGTGTTAAAGATTATTTCTTTATGTTTGGCTTTCAACAGATTGATTATAATCTGTCTTGGTATGGATCCCTTTGAGTCTATCATTGAGATTCTTGTTTGTTTAGATCCTTGTCTTTCATATTTGAGAAGGTTTTGGCTATTGTTTCTTCAAATTTTTTTGGCCCCTTTGTCTCTCTCCTCCTTTTGGAACTCACATAATGCATATGTTGATATACTTGATGATGTTCCAGAGTTCCCTTAAGCCCTTTTTATTTTTCTTATGTTTTCCTTTCTGCTCCTCAGATTAAATAACTTTAATTGACCTACCATTAAGTTTGATGATTCTTTTTTCTGCCTGTTCAAATTTACTGTTGAAACCCTCTACTGAATTTTTTTATTTCAGCTATTGTACTTTTCACTCTAGAATTTCTATTTGGCTTGTTTTTATAATTTCTATCTCTTTATAGATGTTCTGTATTTGTTGAGATGTCACTTTCCTAGTTTCCTTGATTTTTGACCATGATTTTATTTTGTTCATTGAATATATTTAAGACAATTGATTTAAAGCCTTCGTTGAGTAAGTCAAATGTCTGTGCTTCCTAATGAATGATTTTTGATAATTTTTTTCCTCCTGTGAATGCACCATGCTTTCTTGTTTCTTTGCATGCTTCATTTTTTTTGGTTGAAAACTAGACATTTAAAATATTAATATTATAATATGGTAACTGGGAATCAGATTCTTCCTCCTCCTTAGGGGTTGTTGCATTACTTGTTGTTGGTTGTACTTTTTTGTTTCTTTGGTAGGTTTTCTAAACAATTTTTAAAGAATATATTCTTTCTGTGTGTGATCTCTGAAGGCTCAGTTACTTTAGCTGTGGTCAGCTCATGGTTTGACAGAGATATCTTTAAACAATGTGTTTAAGTGTGCTTTTTCTTGATTCAGCAATTGCTTGATTGCTATAAACTTTTGATTATTTCCTAGAGTTTTAAGAAAGTTGATTCTGGCAATTTTTTTGCTTATTTTTTCTGTGTTTCTGTGTGGGGCTGTGCCCTTGGAGCTCCTTACTCCATCATTTTTATTGACATAACTTCCAACTGCATTTTGATTTCAATATTATCTTTCTCCATTGCTCTATAGTGAGTGGCACTTTCTATAATTTTGGGATCAGTATATAAGTGGGTCTGTTTAATTATTCTCTATTCAGTTCCATTGGGCTATTTATCTATCCTGTAAACATAGCAAAAATTGTTAATTATTATACCTTTATAGTAATTCTTACTATGTGGTAGATTATGTCTTCTATTTTCCTCATCTTTTTTGGCTATATTTAACTATTTTCATGTGAATTTAAATTTTAAAGTAAGCTTATCAAGTTTTACATACATACATACATACATACATTTACAAAGCCTAATTGAGGTTTGATTGTGATTTTAGTCAATATGTAGATTAAATTTGAGGAGATTTAACATATTTACAATATTACATCTTCCAATTCAAATACATATATTGTTTCTCTATTTAGTTATATATTTATTAATAATAATATGTTTTATATTTTTTCCATAAAATACTCAAATGAATAAGAAACTTCACAAAGCTGTGAAGCATTCTACCAAACTGAGGAGTCTAGCTACACAAAATCAGTAACTAATAAGGACAAGTAATAGAAAAATATCCCAATCACAACAACAGCAAATATTCAAAATTTACCTAAAAGAAAACTAACAAAAATGTACACAATCTTTTTGGAAGCAACTATAAAAATAGACGTAAGGAAAAGAAGTCCCAAATAAATAGATCAGCACATTATGGTTATTCGTGGGGAAAAGACTATTTTAAAGATGTCAATTCTCCTTAAATTATTTACAGATTTACTGCCTGCTGTGTACTGAATGGTGTCCTCCCCAAAATTCATATGCTGAAGCCCTAACCCCTAATGTGATTTTATTTGGAAATAGCACAATTAGAGAGGTAGTTAAGGTTAAATGGTATCATAAGGGTGAATCCCTAATCCAAGAATACTGGTGTCCCTATAAGAAGAGGCAGAGAAATCAGAGATCTCATTTCACATGCACAGAGAAGAGGCCATGGGAGGATACGGTGAGAATACAGCTGTCTGCAAGCCAGGCAAAGAGCCTTTACCAGAAACCAACCCTGCTGACACCTTGATCTTGGACTTCTAACCTCCAGAGCTATGAGAAAATAAACTTCTTTTGTTTAAGTCACATAATCTGTGTTATTTTCTTATGGTAGACTGAGCAGACTAATACACTGCCTTACATGTACCATCCAAGATGGCAACCAGAATTGGGCTGTTCTTTCTCAAAATCAACCCTGAAGAAACTATGGAAGGGAGAATGAGAGAATGATATCAACAGTACAAAAGCAACACAAATGAGAAATCCTTGAGGGACATGAAATCTGTGTTGAACTAGCACTTATGTATGGGCAAGCGGGGGCATACCCTCAAGTCGAGACAGATCTGTAGCAACAGAAGCAGATGACAGAATTGGCTGGGGGAAAGGTTTTGAAGTTTGATCCTTGCTTCGTCTCAGTGTGCCTTGGGACAATGAATTTCTACCGCTTCACTGAAGAACGTGAGATGGCACCTCAGACCCTATGTGCCAGTACCGTGGGATAATAACAGGACGACACAAAAGTTTAAGTTGGTCGAAACAGTATGATCACAGAAGCTTTGTTAATAACAACCTGAAACCTCTTTTTCTTTCTTTCTTTTTTTTGGATAGGATTGGCCTTTTATTGTCATCAAATGTAAGGAATGGAATGAATGAATCACACATAAAAAGGGTAAGTATTCTTTTATAAAAATGCATATCACATATTTGTTAGAAGATGAAAATGTATTTCTTACTATGAATGAGTGTCAAAAAATAATGTCACTGAACTGGGCTGGCCAATGTTAAAAAATGTCAAAATATCTGGGTCTCACAAAATCATGCACCTCAGCCTCTTCTCCTTAGAGAGTAGATCTTTCAGAACAGAAGGTTCCCAAAAGTCTAAGTTTGGCTGGTGGACAGACTTTATCATCCAGTGTATTTTTTCTGTTACAATCCACCACCTGTCTTGAGACCCTGCTTTGTGCTGCAGTTTCCCCATATGTATCTAGCCTGGGACTTTGACCCATTCATTGCAAAGTTTGCAGTAGGGAATCAGCTCAGAGCTTTGGAGGAGTTGGTATTTCCCAAGAAGCCTTTAAAGAAGAAGCCAAGAGGAAAACACCTACTCTGCCTCCTCCACACCCAATCCTGAGATCTGACAGGACAACGCACCCCAAAAGCAAGGGGCGCAGCCTGTGCAGAGTCCCACCCCTCCTTTCACCCCCAGGAGGCCCAGGGCAGAGCTGTCAGCATGAAATTACCCCCTGACTTCCACCTCAAGGGTCTCAGGTCTTCGGAGGAGAGAGGTGATGTGGAGAGTCAAGGTGAGGACCCTTAGATACAACTGCGTTGTCACCCAAGCCCCCACCCAGCCAGAACAAATGAGGACTCAGAACCTGGCTGTGTTCAGCCCCGCCCCCACTCCCATGCGCTAAGAGGCCCGAGGCATGGCTGTTAAACTCAACGTGCCTTCGGTTCTGCCTCATGGTCTCAGGAAGTGAAGACCGATCTGAGGCTGGCGGTCTCAGGTCAGCAGAGGGAGAAATCCCAGGCTTTATACGGAATAAAAGACGAACTTGAGCGAGGACTTAAGACTTTCAACCTCACAACTGTGAGTAGCCGCACAGACTTCCGGTCCAGCGGTCTGCCGTGGGAAGCCCCAGGCAAGGCTGTCAAGCTGAGTCCCTTCTTTCCCTTCAGGAGGTTTCAGGGAGGTGGGGGACTTGATCTAATGTGGGTGGCTGCAAGTGAGTACTGAAAACTTCAATCATCTGCAACAGAGGGGCCAGTCCAATAAAATCTTTTTTCCTGTTGTTGGCTGTCCGGTGGAGGTGGGGCATCAGGAGGGGCCCCATTTTCTTCTTAGGGGTCTCAGAAAGGTGAAGCCATTGGCAGAAGGGGGTTAGCTTCAGAGCTTCAGAGGGAGAGGAGCCTCAGCCTTGCCAGCAGTTGACATGATGATCCTGAATGTGAACGGAGAGGATACCACAGAGCCTAGACCTGCCAGTCCCTGCTCTCAGCCCTAACTCTCCCAAGGCAGGACTGGCAGTCTGTAGCCTAAGACTCACCTACACTTCCTTCACTGCATTCTCCGGATGGGCTTATTAGAACAAGAGCCCTGTGAGTTTCTAGAGAGGTGCTCTCACAGACACCTGTAGAGGCAGCCTTGGTTAAAACCAAGGTGGTCTCTCCCTGCTGAAAGTGTACACACCATTTCATTCTCCCTCCTCCAGGTTCCTGCATTACCTGCTCTCCTGTCCACACTCCCTGACCAGTATCATCATGCCACGGGGGCAGAAAAGTAAGCTCCGTGCCCGTGAGAAACGCCGCCAGGCTCAGAGTGAGGCTCAGGGTCTGCAGGGAGCTCAGGCTACTGCAGCAGAGGAAGAAGGGCCCTCCACTTCCTCCTCTCTTCTTTGTGGTGGCGATGCCCAGAGCTCCTCTGATGCTGGGTCATGTGGCAAATCCCAGGGGCCTGGGAAAGCCCCACCCACCACCACTACTTCTGCAGGTGCTTCATGCACAACATTTGATGAAGGTGCCAAGAGCCAAGATGAGGAAAGACCAAGCACCTCCCAGGCACCACCCACCACTGATCGTTTACCCAGATCACCTCTAGACCAAAAGGCAATTTTGCTGGTGCAGTTCATGCTGCGCAAGTATAACATGAGGGAGTCCATATCAAAGGCAGACATGCTGAAGTATGTCATCAAAAGGTATAAGAATCACTTCAACGAGATCCTCAGGAGAGCCTCTGATCTTATGGTGCTGGCCTTTGGCATTGATGTGAAAGAAGTTGACCCAACCAGGCAATACTATGCCCTTGTCAGCAAATTGAATCCCAGGGGTGATGTAAGGTTGACTGGTGAGGAGATCATGCCCAAGACTGGCCTCCTGATGACTGTCCTGTGTGTGATCTTCATGAAGGGCAACTGTGCCACTGAAGAAGAAGTCTGGGAAGTGCTTAATGTAATGGAGATATATGCCGGAAGGAGGCACGTTATGTATGGGGATCCTGAGAAGCTCATCACTCAAGATTTGGTGCAGGAAAAGTACCTGGAGTACCGGCAGGTGGCCGGCAGTGATCCTCCACGCTATGAATTCCTGTGGGGTCCCAAAGCCCACGCCGAAACCAGCAAAATGAAAATCCTGGAGTTTTTGGCCAAGATCCATGACACAGTCCCCAGTGCCTTCCCATCCTGGTATGAAGAGGCTGTGAGAGATGAGGAAGAGAGAGCCCGAGCCAGACTCGCAGCTCTGTTTCGTACGAGTGCCCTAGGCAGTGTACTTTACAGAGTCAATTCCAGCAACTCCTCCCGCCGCTAGCGAAGTCTTAGGCACCTTCCTCACTTTGTGTTTGAAGAGAGAATTCAACCTTTTCAGTAGTGGAAGGATATGGTGATGTTGGAGGGAACACAGTAACTTCTAGATTTATCTTTTGTTTTTGTTGGACGTTTTCAAATGCTTTGTTTCTATCTTTAAAAAGTTTAATTACCTTTAGAATCTAAGTGTATGAATAATATTGGTTACATATATTTAATGTTATTCGTGAGGCTTAAGAGTTAAGAGTTTTCCTATTTTATAAAATAAATTGGGAAAACTTCCATCTTATTTAGTGATCTGGAACAAGAAAACATGGCACTAGACTAGACATTTCTTTAGAAATGTTAAATAAGCAGCAGTAAAGTAGTTGTAATCAAGAAATAGAGAAAAAAGTAAAAGATGGTAAATTCTTTGCTTCTCTTATTTCTTCTGTTCTGTTCTGTTAAATAAAAGTTATATACAAGAATTTGCTTGGTTTATTTAAGAGAATGTAGGAAAAATTAAATAGTAATAAATTTAAGCTCTTATTCACAAGCTTTATAATTCCTCAAACATTAATTGAACACATGCTCTTTGGAAAGTTCCACGGTAGTACTGGGAAGGGTAAGAAAAAGAAGACTGAGCCACTGTCCACAGAATTGTAGAGTCTAGTAGCAGCTATCATATAAGGAAGATGGTGAGACATCCTGTAAGACACAAAAGACAAGTGAAAAGGAGTGTGGTGGAGGGAGGTGGAAAGGGGGAGGTCCAGAGGAGAGCAGTGCAGCGTAATTGCCCCAAGGCAAGGCAATTTGGGCCCTTGGAAAACCATCAGTCCCTCTATGGGAGGTAATTTTAAGTTAAGCTGGGAAGTGGGTCAGAGGAGGGTGTCGGGGTGGTGAGCAGGGCTGAACCCTTGGTTGGTGTGACTCAGAGTTGAGAGACTAAGCCTGGAATAGAGAACTACTTTTAGCTTTTAGCAGGTCTCCACCTGGGGGAGGGATGGAAAGTGTCCTGTGCTATTGTCCCAGTGCAGGTGAACACAGTGCACAAAGCAGATATTTTATACATATTGTCTCCAAGAAGTTTCTGAGAATTAAGGGTGATAGTCCCTTGAGGTGAGATGCCACGAAGCCACTGTGCTGGCACTCTATGGCACTCTATGTCACAGGTTGGGGGAGTCAGAGCCCACTCCATTACAAGGGCATTTTAACTAAGTTCTCTTCAGTGTAATTTGGCAACCTCTAAGGGAAGGCTCGATTTTGGTAGGGGTCAAATGAACTAAAATTGGGGCGGTTTGGATCAAAGGGTGGAAGAGAGGGAGGGAAGAAATTGGTTTTTGACACACTTTCTAGGAGCTTCGAGGATTCCCCAATATCCAAATTAAATAATACATCCTGTAAGGGAGAAGACTTACTAAGGTTTTTTTTTTTTTTTTTTTTTTTTTGTTGTTCTTTCTTACTAGGGAGAATTTTTGGCTAATTTGGTGTTCTGTGTCCTGTAGCACTGTATATTCATGGGCACGTCTTGGATTAAAAAACAAACAAACAAAACAAAACTAAAAAAATCCCAGCTAAAGGGATGGTATCATCTGGGGTGAAAAAAAAATCATCATAATAAATGCCATTCTTTAAAGTCTCAGGACACATCACTCACTGTGCCAGGTGTTTTACATATACCCCACACACTCCTAGGGGACAGGGCTTATCAAACCCACTTCACTAATGAAGAACTCAATATTCATAGAATTTGGTAATGTGCTTACTTCACACAGCTAGTAAGTGACAGGGATGGGACTAGATCCCAGATCTGAATTCCTCTAGAGCCCACACTGTTCCACTTCTCCCGGCATGAGGCAGATTTTGGGTCTATTCATTCATTGCTCTTCTCATTAGTGCACAATGACTCTCAGGAAATATAAAAAAAAAAAATACTATGGACAAAGTACTAAAAGCAGGCCTAAACAAGAAAGGTGAAAATGAGAGTTCAAACACAGCTTTGGATTGTCTATGGGGTTCCTTGGCCTGGGGTCCTCCTACCTCTAGCCTGAGGGCTCCTCCAGATCTGACTCTGCTGCCCTGGTCCCTGCACATGAGTCTTGTCCCAGCACTTTCCCACATTACAGGGCCCTTCTCCTGGCTCTTCCCCAGTGTGCCCTCCTGTCCAAACTGGAGCTGACCTGATGACTGTCTCTTCACTGTGTCCTTCTCTGGAGCTTGCACCTGCTCCCGGAGCAACAGACAGCCCAGACTCACCTGCCTTCTCCCTGACATAGAGGGTTCCAACTGCATGGAGCTCCTGTCCCTCGCTGTGAACCCCTTTTAACAGCAATAGCCCCTTCCACGTAATTGTTCACTTTGAACAGTGAAACTTAGATCTCTTCATCCCTCTTGGTGTGTACATTATACTCTCAAAGTGTTTTCAAATGTTCTGGTGAATGGAGTCTGATTTGGCACAGAATCTACTGGTTCTTAATTTATAGCCTTGAAGTTAGAGAGGAGGATTTGGAACCCACCCTGATATTTGAGATCAGAACTTGATGGGGTAAATTATTTGAGATTGGCCACTAAACACATCCATCAATGAGTGAGCATATCTAGGTGGTCAAAACCCTAAGCCTCCCTCGTAAGTAGTCAATGAGGAAAGATCATAGAAATCACCGTGCAAGCAAATATCTACTGAGACTGAACCCTAAAGATCCAGGAGTCCTTCTAGGAGACAGAAAATGATTCCGTGGCAGATATGCTAGCTTTGACAGAAAAGTAGAAAAAATTCAACATTATTCCACTGACCCTTGTCTCTCTGTTTACCCCTGAGGAAAATTTTAGTTTTAGGTCATACTGCAGATATTCTTGTTGCCCCCCAAATTCTGACAATATATATAAATCACATTTTCCCTTCCTTACTACATTTCTCCAAAATGCATCCCTCTCCTCAGAAGTAACCGCAATTAAAAATTTGTGTTATTTTAAAATTTATTCCAGGCTTTTCCTTCCTTAGATGCTCTATAAAAAGTACATTGTGAGTTTTAACATACATGGATAACAGTGTACATATTGTTCTTCCTCTTGCCATTGTCAATGAATGAAATGAATGCAAGATCTTTCTGTGAAAGCACATATAGATCTGGCTTATTCTTTTAACTAGTCCCTAGAATTCTAAACTGTGTTTGTGCCATAATTAATTTAACCAATCTCCTCCTGATGGACACACGAGTTGTTTCTCATTTGTTGCTATTAATATGATTAATAGAGCTGATATCAACATTATTGACCATGAATTCTTACAGGAAAGACACAGTAAAGTGAAAATTGGAAAAAAACAATTATAAAATTTATTAATATTTCTGAATTTCTGTTCTAATAAAGCTGTTCCAATTCATATTCTTACATTTTAATGTATGTGAATAATCTACACCCTCACAGGCATTTTATTTTATCAACCTTTTAAATTTTGGTCAAACTTTTAGATGAAAATATATGGTCTCACTGTTATTTGAATTTCCCTGTTTTCTAAGCAGGTTGAGCAGAAAATTAACTTAATCCTTCATCCATAGAAAGCAAGATTTCTTCAGTGATGTCTTAAATACGAGGATTTTTCTGGCCATGCTTTAAAAATCTGAAATGTCAATACGATATTTCCCTTACTTTGAGGAGGAAATATTTGATCAGAATCACCAGGTACCAGCGAATGGGTCCACACAGGATACCCTCAGCTAGTGAGGAAAATCAGCAGGACCTGGGGGTAGAGCTGGCAGGACCAGCAGGATCTACAGTCCATGAAGGGGATCACCAAGTTCTAGGGATCACAGGTCCCTGAAGGCGGGGATTCCATGGTACATTCTGCAGCTAACTGTTACACAGTAGTTGTCAGTATTTTAGATGTGGAGCCTCTTATTCCATCTTAGGCCTTCCCCATAAATCAAATCCCTGATTTGAAGGCAGAGAAACATGGGTGAAGAAGGAACTGCAAGCCCATTTTCCTGTCCACTCAGTGCCCTCTCATCACTGTCAGGCCAGTGGTCCCTGAAATCCACACATTTCTGGGGTTCCTCAATCACTACCAGAAAAGCTTGGTGCTAGAACCTTCCTCACACATGGACTTCAACACATTCCTACACATTTAGGAATGTGTGGATTTCATTCTGCCCAATACACCGTATTCCAGTTTGGCTGCTTGGCTTTCCAGCACTGTGGAAATGTGCCCCCACAACTCCTGCATCTCCAGCATACCTTGCAATCCTGTCCCTTGTTTCCAAATCACTCATTGTCCAGCCCACTCCCACCTGTACACATATAGGCACACACCATCCTCTTAATTCCTCATCTATTCTCTATTTTCAGCCCAGGGCTGGCTACCCTCTCTTCAAGCCACCATCCTAATTAATAATTTGCACAGACTTTACCTTCCTGCCGACCCAATCCCTGTCTCTGTCCCCCTTCTAGCCCTGTTTCAAACTCTCCTATGGGAAAGAGACCTCTGCTATTCTCTTTACCTGGTAGCTTTTTAACATTTAAGAACATGGTGGGCTTTCTCTGCCTTTTCATCCGTGTTTTCTTCCTTTGAAAGTCTTCTTAGATCAAGTCCATGCATGTAATCCCTCAACGAGTGCAGGGGGCTTGGCTGGCTTTATTTTTTGATCTGTTGCCTCTGTTCCCCAACATGGCACATGATCCCCTTCACTGATGCTGACATTGCTCAATCTCAACCAAATCTACTACAGATATGCAGCTTAACTTCCTTTAGTATCAGAAGCTAAAGTGGTTCTTATAAAGTTCCTGTTTCAAGGAACATAGAAGGATAAATTGTGTCTGGGGTTTGCAGTGTCACCTGCAGTCACACTGTGTTCAAATTTAAAAGAACAGTGTTTTTTTGAATGCCTAAGATTTGATGCTTTGCCTAGTCACTTAGATTTTCATCTGGTATCATTTCCCTTTTGCCTGGAGGAATTCTTTTAACATTTCTTTCAGTGCACATCTATTGGTGATTAATTCTTCCAGATTTTGTATTTCTGAAAAATTTCCTTATTTTTCTTTTTTGAAAGATTTTTCACTTGGTATAGAGCTTTTTTTCTCCTTTCAAAATATTCTTTATTTATATGATTTTTCAACAATATTCACATATTTTAGCAATATACATTTGTCACAAAATATAGACAAAAGGTTAGAGTGTTTTAGAAATTTTTTAAAATTCTTAAATTTTGGGGTATAGAATTTTAAGTTGATATTTTTTTCTTTCAGTATTTTCAAAATGTTGCTCCATTCTCTCCTCTCGTTTTCTACAAAAATCTCCTGTCATTCTATCTTTGTTCCATTGTAGGTAAACTCTTTTTTTTCTCTGGCTAGGTGTATGTTTAATTTCATGACAAACTGCTAGAATAATTTTCAAAGTGGTTGCAACATTTTGTACTTATACAAAGTATCAGTGTTTTGTTTGCTTCATATTCTCACTAATATTTTATGTCATCAATCTTTTAAATTTTAGCCATTCTAGTGGGTGGATGGTCTTGTCTTATTGTGGTTTTAATTTGAATGTTCCTGATGTGCTTGAACACTTTTTCAAGGGCTTATATGCCTTTTATTTATCTTTCTTTGTGAAGTGCCTATTCAAATTTTTGCCCACATTTTTAGTTAATTTTCTTTTTATTAATGAATTGTTGAAGTTATTTACATACTCCGGATATAAGTACTTTGTCAGATAAATGTGCCATCATATTTTATTTAAGTCTCTGGTTTCCTTATTAATTATTTTCTTAGTTATATATTTTGTTGAACAGATTTTTAAAATTTTGTTTGATTTGGTTTCATAGTTTTTTCTTTTATTGTTAGTATTTTTCCAAACTCATGAAATATTCTGCTGTATTAGTTTCTAGAAGCTTTAGTTTTAGCTATCAGTTTTAAGTCTATGACATAACAAAAATTATTTATTTTGTATTGAGTTAGATAATGGCCAAAGTTTATGATCGTCAAGTTGTTCTAACACCACTTGTTGAAAAGATTTTCATTTCTCCATTAAATTTATTTTCTTTTTTAATTGAAAATTAATGGATCATATAAATTTGATTCTATTTATGGATTCTCTAGTTTGATTTACTAATATATTTGCCTCTCTTCAAGGAAATCATCAACTTGATTGCTTGTATCTTTATTGTAAATATTGAAGTCAAATGGTATAAGTACCCTGACTTTATTTTCTTTTCTCAGGACTCATTGACTGATATATTTCTTTTGTGGGGTATAAATTTTAGAATCATCTTGTCGACTTCTATAAGAAAAGCCAGCTATAATTTCGATAAGAATTATTTTGAATCAATGGAAGAATTTTGTTTCTTCTCATGGTTTCAATTTCTTTACTGAAATTATTTAGTTGTTCCTTTAATAGCTTTGTCTTTTCCTTTAAATCCTTGAACACATTTATAATACATGGTTTAGGACAACAAAGTCCTTGTTGTCTCTTTCCATTATCTCTGATTTTTTTCTCCTAATTACAAATTATCTTCCTCCCGCCCCCCTTATTGGTCATAATTTCATGCTTCTTAACACACCTAGTAATTTTTTATTGTATTCTGAGCATTATGGATGCTAAATTGTGAGTGTGCAGGTTTTGTTATTTTCCTTAATAAAAATTTCAGGCAAGCAATTAATCCATTTGACCATTATACTGTTCTTTTCTAGGCCTTTTTTAAAACTTTGCTAGGGATTATCTATGATAGTCGTTGCCCTTGGACTATATTAGCCTTATTTCTATGACTTAAACTTCTCTGAAATTCTACTAATTTGTGTTGAGTGCTCAAAGAGGACTCTACTCTCTGAATTTGATATCAAAATTGTCCCATTCATGTTCCAGTAGTTGTTTCGCTCACTACTATCCATTTAAAAAAATTTTTTTTTTAATTTCAGTATATTGCGGGTACAAACATTTTTGTTACATGCTATGACTTTGCCACACCCAAACCATGATTTGAGGCATGGCCTTTCCCCCCAACAACACTCACCGCGTCCATTAGTTGTGAGTTTATGCCCCCATCCCCTAATCCCTGAAGAATATTACTACCATGTGAGCACCCTAGTGTTGATCGGTTAGTGCCAATTTGATGGCGAGTACAAGTGGAGCCCATTCTTCCATTCTTGTGATACCTCACTTTGGAGGATGGGCTCAAGCTCTATCCATGAAAATATAAGAGGTGTTAGATCACCATTGTTTTTTGTAATTGAATAGTATTCCATCGTATACATATATCATATTTTATTAATCCACTCATGGGTTGACGGGCATTTGGGTTGTTTCCACAACCTTGCAATAGTGAATTGTGCTGCCATAAACATTTGAATGCAGATGTCTTTATTATATAATGTATTTTGTTCCTTTGGGTAGAGGCCTAATAGTGATATTGCTGCATCAAATGGTATTTCTATTTTTAACTCTGAGATATCTCCAAATTCTTTTCCACAGAGGTTGCACTGATTTGCAGTCCCACCAGCAGTGAGTGTTCCTGTCTTTCCACATCCTTGCTAACATTTGTTGTTTGGAATTTTTTGATAGAGATCAATCTCACTGGGGTTAGCTGATATCTCATTGTGGTTTCGATTTACATTTCCCTAATGATTAGAGATGTTGAGTCCCTTTTTTTTTTTTTAATTCCTCTAGTGGTTGCTCTTTTCCCAGCCTCATGGAGTCCTGCCCTTCACGTGGGCAATTTAGTGTTCAGTGAAAGACCAAAGAGGATCCTTCTGCAGATTACTGGACCATTAGCTCTATATAGCCCTCTTCTATCCAATGCCTTGCCCTGCAAATTCCAGCAGTATTAACATTCCCAAATTCTGATCACTGTGTTATCAGTTCACTGAGTCCGCTGTGCTCTGTTTTGGCTTATCCTCCGTAGACCACAGTCTAGACTTTGCCTCTAAGCAGAAATCCAGGGTGATTTGGAGGCTTACCCATTTGGTTTCCTTCTTTTAGGAATCATAATTCTGTGCTATTTTCCAGTGTCTGAAAGCAGTTACTTCATATATTTTCCTTATTATTACACTGGTTTACAGCAATAGAAGTGGAAGTCCTTTTGAATTTGCTTTATAATGACATATTTTTAAACATTTAATTTTAAATTACTTTTGAGCTTACAGAAAAGTCACAAGAATAGTAGCTAGAGTTTCAATATAACCTTCACCTAGCCTCCTCCAATGTTAACATCTTAGGCAATCATAGTACAATTACCATCACCAGGAAATTTACATTGTCATAATAGCATTAACCAAATTAACTGTCTCATTCAAATTTCACCGTTTTTTTCCCACTAATGTCCTTTTTAAGGAGCCCAATAAGAGTCCCATATTGTATTTAATTATTTCTTCCTGGACGCCTACAATCTGCAACAGTTCTTCAGTCTTTCCTTGTTTTTCATGACCCCAACAGCTCTGAAGAGTATTGACCAGTTATTTTTCTGAATGTTCATCAGTTTGTTCCTATTTGATGCCTTCTCATTATTAGACTAAGGTCTTACTCCCTTGAAAAGAGAATCATAGAAATAGCACCATGTCTTTCTCAGTGCTCTATATCACGGGGTTCACGATGTCAATATGTCTTATTACTGGTGACATTGTCCTTGATCACCTCATCAAGGTAGTCTATGCTGGGTGTTGCCACTGTAAAATTATGATCATTTCTCCTGTAATGAACAAATATCTTAACAGAGATTCTTTGAGACTATGCAAATATCTTCTCATCACAAACCCTTGCCCACTGATTCTAGCACTCTTCAGTGGATCGTGTATGCAATAATCACCACTGTGCCTAATGTTGATTTCCATTTCCCTCCTTCTTTACACATTTATTAATCGTAATTCCACTACAAGGAAGAGCTGTCATGTCTCTTCCATAGATTTATTTAATTAGCTATTTATTTATAACATCACAGTCTCATGAATATTCATTTTATTCTTTCAGTTATAATCCCATACTGTCATTATTTATTTTGTTGCTTAAAGCTCTGGCCGTTAGGAGCTACTTCAGGTTGGCTTCTGTGTTCTTTCAACAAACTTCTCCCATATTTTTGGAGAACTTTCATTTTTCTGGTAGCACAAGATGTTCCAAGCTCCTTTTGATTTTACCTGCCCCTGCCCTGAAATGAACTACTTCTCCAAGGGTCCCTGCTTCCTTTTATGGAAGAATGGTGTTTAGAAACCAAGATCTGGACACTAAGTATGCTAATTACTACCGGTGTGTAATTATTTCTAGACCCTATGAGCAGAAAGAGCTAGGAGACGTTTGTAAATTATCCCACTTATACACACATATCTATTTTTATATCTTTCTGTGTGTATGTGTGTACATATGAGTTATACTGATACCTCAGATTCCAATTCAACACTACAGGGATCATTTTAGTCTTCTCCCTTTCTTTATTTGTAACTACTTTCTCCAACAGTATGACACCTGATTTTTATTATCTCCAACATATTTACTTATTTGTTCTAGTGTATATATAATTTAGTTTCAGAATATCTTATCAATACCCCTATGAAAAACACATTTACTGACCAAATAACAGCATTTGTGCACAATTCTTTTTGTCTTTATTTTTATGATATCCAATCAACTTCTTGTTTTCCAAAGTTACTTAGATTAGTTCTTTGTCCCCCTGCCTTTAGTACAGTTATGTTTTTCATTTTTGTTACAGGTATTTTCATTTGTTAGCATGTATGGGCCATATTGGATTTGCTCCACATCCTGATTGGTTTTAGCTATTAATTTATTAATGGCAGTGATTAATAAAGAAATACTTGATTAAGAAATAATCAAGTATTTCTTTCTATGTATCAATTCCTTAACAACAGTCATCATCATACATGTAGTAGACCGCGTAATAATATTAGCTGTCAATGATCACAAGGATGTGCCCAAAATAAGTATCCTGATATTTACATTAGAAAAAAAATTTATGTCTGTCTTGTGCATACCAGGGGTGCTTTGTTTATTCAGGCTAATACCTCATATTTAATCACTCTTTTTCTACATACTAATTCACATACAACAGCTAAAATGTTTCAAATTGCTGCATGTACCAGAGATTACCCTAATCATATACATTGGGTTTAATTTTTGAAAGCAAGGAATTTAATGCTTACATATGGCCATTAAAACCATCTGAGGCACTGCTATTTGTCACAATGTTGATGATGAGCCCTTTACTGCTTGTATCTTTTTTGTTATTGTTGCCAAGTAACTGAAAAACTCATGCAGCATTGCTGAGGATAAGACCTTTCCCTATTAAGAAGAAAAAGATGACAACCTGCTGTGCGAACAATAGGGAAACTATCCTTATCATTCTCAGCACAAACGCTTCATCACTAGGGGTGCATCTTTATAAAAAAAATTCTTTGAATTTTTTCTGTAAAATATTCTGTTACTGTTCACTGACATGAAATTTTTAAAGACAAAATAATATGCTAACTGGCAAAAAAAAATGGAGATAAAATCCAGAAAATGTATTATACATCTGTCTTTACCAAATAACTGGTATCTAAAGACTCCACATTAGGAGAAATGGAAGCAGTTATTACTACCACATGACATCTTGCCCTACTTAATTCCAACAGAAGCCTCCTCCTACTGTGTTGTAGAGAAGGATAAAGAATCTCAAGTCAGATCAAAGGCCAACTTGTGATTACTGTGAAAAGAAGAGGATTGTATACTCTTTTTTTTTTTAGCTATCTATCCTCTCAAGATTTAATGTCCCATTTGAAATATTTGCGGCATGAATGTCAAAAAAGTATCAGATAGTAAAATAGTAACAGTAGCTCAACTCTAGGAAAAATAGCCTTTAAAAATGGAGGTCCAGGGAAGAGCAGATACTAAGCTCTCTCAAAACATGTCTTCTTAGTGTTCCACAACAATTCCTCCAAGAATATAATTACTGACTTAAACTCTCATCTGATATTTAATCCCTTTTTGTGAGTAAGAATTATTTTTTATGTAACATGGTGATGTAAAAAATTCATGCTTTTAGATCTATCCTCATGAATTGGATTTTGTTAATAGAGATAATCCTGCTCTATTATTTAATGGACCATATTTTTTTTTTTTTTGAGACAAGGTCTTGCTCTGTCTCCCAGACTGGAGTGTAGTGGCATCATTATAGCTCACTACAACCTCAAACTCCTGGGCTCAAGAGATCTTCCTGCCTCAGCCTCTCGAGTAGCTGACACAACACATGCACGCCACTGTGCCCAGCTAAACTTTCTACTTTTTGTAGAGACGGAGTCTCTCTTGCTCAGGCTGGTCTTGAACTTGTGGCCTCAAGCAATCTTCCTACCGTGGCCTCCCAAAGTGCTAGGATTACAGGCATGAGCCATCGTGCCCGGCCTAATGGACTATTTTATGTATGTGTTTTTCTATATAGTTGACCCTTGAACAACTGGGGTTTGAACTACAGGGGTCCGCTTACACATGAATTTTCTTCCACCTCTGTGACCCCTGAGACAGCAAGACCAACCCCTCCTTTTCCTCCTCCTCAGCCTACTCAGTGTAAAGATAATGAGGATGAAGACCTTTATGATGATCTACTTCCACTTAGTAAATAGTAAGTATATTTTCTCTTCTTTACGATTTTCTTAATAACATTTTCTTTTCTCTAGCTTATTTTATTTTAAGAATACAGTATATAATGCATATAACATGCAAAACATGTGTTAATTGTTTATGTTATTGGTAAGCCTTTCAATCAACAGTAGGCTATTAGTCGTTAAATTTGGGGGGAGTCAAAGGTTATACACAAATTTTCGACTACATGGGGTTTAGGTGTCCCCGACTCCCGTGATGTTCAAGGGTCAACTGTATTATAAACAAGCAAAGTATACTACAGGAGTTTAAAATGTACAGCAAAAC
Source organism: Avahi laniger (assembly GCA_963575035.1). Taxonomy (NCBI): domain Eukaryota; kingdom Metazoa; phylum Chordata; class Mammalia; order Primates; family Indriidae; genus Avahi; species Avahi laniger. The sequence goes on from CAUYSK010025930.1 coordinate 31,982, forward strand.
TGATGTGTTCCTCTTTAAAGCACATGTTAACCCTTCAATATATCTGTTTTTAAAAATACTGACATCTTGCTATTGAGGTGTTTGAGTTCTTTATATGTTGTGGATACTAGCCCCTTATCAGACGTATGGTTCACAAGTATTTTCTCCTGGACTGTAGGTTGTCTCTTCACTCTGTTGATTGTTTCCTTTGCTGTGCATAAGCTTTATAGTTTAATACAATCCCATTTGTCTAAGTACGCTTTTATTCACTGTGTTTTTGGGGTTGCATCCAAAAAATCTTTGCCAAGAACAATGTCACTAAGCTTTTCCCCTATGTCTTTTCTGGTAGTTTTGCTGTTTCAGATCTCATGTTTAAGTCTGGAATCCATTTTGAATTGATTTTTTGTGTATGGAGTAAAGTATGGGTACAATTTATTCTTTTGTGTGTGATTATGCAGTTTTCCTAACATCATTAATTAAAGAGACTTTTTCCCTGTCGTGTATTCGTGACATTTTTATCTAAGATCAGTTCACTGTAAATGTGTGGATTTTTTTCTGTGCTCTCTACTCTGGTCAATTGGTATATATGTCTGTTTTTGTGCCAGTATCACACTGTTTTGATTTTTATAGCTTTGTAGTAGATTCTGAGGTCAGGTAGTATGAGGCCTTCACCTTTATTTTTTTTCTCTCAAAATTGCTTGGATATTCTGGGTCTTTTTTAACTCCATTGAAAAAATGATCAAAGGACCTGGAAAGATATTTCTCAAAAGAATATCTATGAATGACCAACAGGCATATGAAAAAATGCTCAACATCAGTAATCATCAGGGAAATGCAAATTAAAACTATGATGAGGCCAGGAACGGTGGCTCACGCCTGTGATCCTAGCACTCTGGGAGGCCGAGGTGGGAGGATCGCTCGAGGTCAGGAGTTTGAGATCAGCAAGAATGAGACCCCGTCTCTACTAAAAATAGAAAGAAATTAGCCAGACAACTAAAAATATATGTAGAAAAAAATTAGCTGGGCATGGTGGCTCATGCCTGTAGTCCCAGCTACTCGGGAGGCTGAGGCAGAAGGATCGCGTGAGCCCAGGAGTTTGAGGTTGCTGCGAGCTAGGCTGATGCCACAGCACTCTAGCCTGGGCAACAAAGTGAGACTCTGTCTCAAAAAAAAAAAAAAACAAAAAACAAAAAACAAACAAACAAAACTATGATGAGATATCATGTAATAACTATTAGGATGGGTATTATCAAAAAGACAAGAGATAAGTGTTGGAAAGAATGTAGAAAAAAGGAAACCTGTGCACACTGTTGGTGTGGATATAAATTAGCAAAGCCATTATGGAAGACAGTATGGAGTTTCTCAAAAAACTAAAAATAGTGGCTGTTCTTAAGTTAGATGTCATCCTTGATCTTATCATAAAATTTTATTATTGATGTAAATTATGTTCTGGATATCTTCATTTCATAAAAAAGTTCTTATGAATGTTAGACTGACTCGTTCATGTAGGAAATAAATTTGCATCTTTTACAGCTAAAAAACAAAAGAAAAAAACCCTAAAAATAGAATTACCATATGACCCAGTAATTTCACTTCTAGGCATATATTCAAAAGAAATGAAATCAGTATATCTAAGCAAGGTCTGCACTCCTCATATTTGTTGCAGCATTATTCATGATAGCCAAGATATGGAATCAACCTAAGTGTCCATCAATAGATGGATGGACAAAGAAAATGTGGTACACATACTCAAGGGAATACTGTTCAGACTTTAAAAAGGAGGACCTTCTGTCATTTGTGACATGGATGAACTTGGAGGACATTATGCTGAGTATAATAAGCCAGGCAGAGAAAGACAAATACCACGTGATCTCTTATACATGGAATCTGAAAAACTTGAACTCATAGAAGCAGAGAGTAGAATGGTGGTTACTAGAGACTGTTGGAGAGGAAGGAACTATTGGGGAGATGTTTGTCAAAGAATATAAAATTTCGGTTAGACAGGAAGAGTAAATCCAGGAGATCTATTATACAACATGGTGATTATAATTAATAACAATGTACCGCATAATAGAAAATCACTAAGACTAGATTTCAAATGTTCTCACCACAAGAAATTATATCAGATGATAGATATGTTAATTAGCCTGATTTAGTCCTTTCACAATGTATACATATATCAAAATATCATGTTGTATACTATAAATATTTGTAATTTTAATTTGTCAATTAAAAAAATATAGACAGCCTTTCCCAGGAATAACTAAAATTCTTCCTTCTCTATCACCTCTAAATGAGCAGTAAAATACCAAAACTAAACTTCACCATTGAATAAGAATACTTTAGAACTCTGAACAATTTATCTGTTCTTCTCATTTGGGTACAAATTTCTCAATCATAAGGAAAGGAATGCTATTCTGTAGAGAAAATAGTTAAAGGACACTTTTCCTGACTTTTGTGTTTCCCTTCAATTGTCCAGTTGTTAATACACTATCAATAAATTAGCCATATATGTTTTTTTTTTGAGACAGAGTCCCACTCTGTTGCCCAGGCTAGAGTGCCGTGGCGTCAGCCTAGCTCACAGCAACCTCAAACTCCTGGGCTCAAGTGATCCTTCCGCCTCAGCCTCCCGAGTAGCTGGGACTACAGGCATGTGCCACCATGCCTGGCTAATTTTTTCTATATATTTTTAGTTGTCCATCTAATTTCTTTCTATTTTTTTAGTAGAGACAGAGTCTTGCTCTTGCTCAGGCTGGTGTCGAACTCCTGAGCTCAAACGATCCACCGCCTTGGTCTCCCAGAGTGCTAGGATTACAGGTGTGAGCCACCACGCCCGGCCAGACATATTTGTTATTAATATTATTGTTGGTGTTCTTGTTATATAACAACACTACAGAATCAGCAGGCTATTTTGTATCACAAGGCAAAGCTTCTGTTTCCTTAATACATTTTGATTTGTCACAGAATACAAAGCCAAAAGTTTTTATTCTCTTCCTCAAAATAGTATAAAGCATGCTGGTATAAAATCATCGATGCAAATGACATGGGGGATTCAAAGACACAGGAGAGAAGTTTAGTTAATTAGAATGCCTGGTGTGACCTAAATATATATGCAATATGTATTGAATTCCATATATAAGGAATATATATGAAATATTCTAATTTTCAATGCTGGTTCCCCTGAAAAAGATGTACTTTATATAGCAATCAGTGCACTCACTTATAAAACAAACATTTATTGGCTATCAAAAAGAAAATTTATCAAATTCTTTTAGTTTTTATTACAAATGTCAAACTTTAAGTTTGTGACACGCTCATAACTCACTTATGTGCCTTTCATTTTGTTAATTTGACCTTAATGTTTGTATCCGTGAGCAAGTTTATTATCAGAGACTTCAACAAATGTATATATAATACAGTATTTCCAGAAGTAATCTAAACTATTTGTTCTAGGTGTGATGAGTGCAAATTAATTCTCCTCCCTTAGGGTATTTAAGTATACTCTCTTTTACATGAATCACATATTAATATACAAGATAAATATCTTTGAAAAGTTCTAACATCAAATATGGAAAAATAAAATAAATCCAGCATTAAGACCAGTAACAAAACGTATGCAAGTCACATGTTCAGGAACAATAGAATGAATGAGCTTATAGTCATCTTTGAGTCAATATTTCATTTATTTAAGCCAAAACATCTTAAGTCATTTTATCGATGTTTCAAACCAAGAACTTGAAGATAGATTCTCCCTCACTAAACAATAGGAATATCTATTAGATTTATTTTAAATGTTGTAAATGATGTGTATTAACGCTAGTGTTTTTTTCTTAAACTGTATCTTGATATTGAATAAATGATACCCTGTTGTAGAGATTGACATCGCTCAGTCTGAGAATCCAGTAGTTTATACAACGTTTTGTATGTACTGATGCATTGTATATTTTTCCTCCATGGGAGAGGGTGAGTGCCTTTCATCTTATTAAAAAAAAAAACAAAACCAGTTTAGTGATGTATTTCACAGCATGGTGACTATAGTTAATAATATATTACATAATTCAAACTTGCTAAAAGAATAGATTTTAAATGTTCTCACCACAAAAAAATGGTAAGTAGGCAAGGTGAGAGATATGTTCATTAGCTTGATCTAATCATTCCACAATGTACACACATATCAAAACATCACAGTGTAACCCCATAAATATATCCAATTATTATCTGTCAATTAAAAATAAAATAAATACAAATTAAAATGGTAAAAAAATTATTGATTCCAAGAGAGTTGAAAAATCTTGCCTTAGTATCTATCATGCTACTGGAATCTTAATTTAAATTGTAAGATTTGTTAATTATATTTTCTTAAATGGTCCTGCAAGCAAAAGTTGGCCCATTTGTATATGTTTAAGACATATACAAAGATGAAGAAAGGGTCAACTTGGGTGTGAAGAAAAATTTTATTTTGAACATTGAAACATAAATTGAAAGAGTTCAAATCCTTTTATTGAGCTAAAATTCTTTATGTACAAAAACATTAGTACAAGTCAGATATTATTATTACATGAGATGAATAGCTATAGCATATAGATTGTTATGTGGAGATTTTCTTATAATATCTATTAACATTTGCATTGTTTAAAATAATATATACATACTTAAGAATGAAGAGTAGATGTCATAGGATTAGGAACTAAGGTACACAAACACACACACACACACACACACACACACACACACTTTGTATGTTGATTTAAGATGTTTTTGGCAGCCGGTGGGGGAATAAAACCCAACTCAAACTACCTAAATAATAAATTTTATTTGCTCACATAACTGAAAGTGAAATTTTGGGCCAGGGTTCAGGTTTGGCTTAAGCCAATAACTTTTGCTTCATTTACTTGAAATTACCTTGACTTTATTCATGCCGCTTCCCCCTGTTTAGTCTGGTAGCAAGATGGCTAGGGCAGTTCTGGCCCCCACTAAAGCATGTGCAAATTTGCAGAGGGTAAGAGAGAACTCTTGTGCTGCAGTACTCCAAGAGACTTTGTTTTCCTCTCCTGATTACCCATTTATGTCACATGTCCACTTTTGTCCAGTATCCAGGAGATAGTATGTATAATTAGCTTAAGCCAGTCAGGCTCACACCACCGAGATTTGTAGAATCAAATTCTCCTGAGGCACAGGGACTGAGAGTATTGAATATTTGACTTAAATCAAGATTCTGTTAGGATTCAGGTAGAGGGGAATGCATGTTATGAGACCTTCGACAATGCCCACTGCAATTGTACAGTGCTGTATATTTTGCTAGATCCATAATATTAAAATTTTTGATGGACCAGTATCTATAGTAACTTAAGTGATAAGATTATATTTTACATGATGTTCTGTCTTATGGCCATGAATGTGTATATACATCTCATTTTATTACTATTCCATATCTCTAAAAAATGAAAAGTTCACTGAATCAAAAAGAAAGGAAATATTTAATTAGAAATAAAATGAGTTCTAACTCTTTCGTGAATATATTCTATTTAGGGAATTCTTGATTTCCTGCATTATGAGAGATAATATCAAGCCCAATTATTTCAAGTCAGACTAAATCTTTCTACATTGAAAGTGCTGAGATAAAAGCTCTTCAATTTATAGGTATTTTACCTAGAGCATAGGCCTTGGTCTTTGAAACACTTTAAGTGAAATTCATTTTTCATTGTTATGCATTACAATTTCTCACATGGGGCTTCCAATTTGGTTTGTCTTTACAAGGTTAGCAAGTTAAAACAAAAGGCTGTGTCAATTTCTGTCCTCACATACGTTTCTCTCCCTTGTCCATTTTGTGTTACACTGGGGCTGACCCCAGGAGAAATATTTCTCCCAGATTCCTGAGTCAGCTGGCTTCAACTATAGCCTGCCAATGGGAGACGCTATCAGAAGAAGAGTGAATAAAGAAAGAAGAAGGTATTATTCATCCTCTGCCAATGGGGCATATCCAACAGCAGCTGCTTCTCTGTGATGCAGTTCCTACAAGAGTTGATTCCAAATTCCTCCTGGTTTCTGGGCTTCAGTAACCTCAACTCCTCCTTTTATCCCTTCAGCAGAGCTGTTGCAACGGCTTTTGAGATGGCTAATCTCTGATTTGCCTTGTCATTTCCTGTTTGGTTTTTCAGCAATTCCATCTCCTATGTAATCAATTTCCAATATTAAATTTCTTCTGTCTTAAGTATTCTGAAGGGTCTCTATTTTCAGACTAGATTGTAACTGATACACAATTGCACACAGTTTTATTTAGCTTATCTGCATTTAACTCTCTTTGTTTTCTGTTCCCACACTCCCATGGTTGAAATTGCTCTGGCAATCTCATTAATGACATAAATATTGCCGAATCTAGTATGTATAGTTTGATTTACTGGATATTTCTGCCTCCTTTGACCCTGCTGACTATTCTTTTTCATAAACTATTTATTTCTGCAGTGCTAATTTTTATTGTTTCTACCTCTTCAGTCATTTTACTTAATCTCTTTCATGCTCAATTTTTAAAAGCAATGTTGTTTTTTCTTGTCTCATTGCTCTACCTGGATGAATTTAGCTAATCTTAAGATTTTAAGTACCTTTTAAATGCTGATGTTCTCAAACCTATTTCTCCATCACTAAATTTATTCTGTACTTTCTAAACATATAACCAGACTTCTGTTGGATAATTTCAAAAATTGAACTTATTACCTTCTATTTTCCAAAAACACATACACATAGACATAAAACAAACAAATCACAATAACCCTGTTCCTCTTCTATTGATTATCTTGTAGATGTCACCATAATCCACCTAAACATCCAAGACAATAATGTGGGATTCATCATTGATCACTGTCTGCAATAAGTATCGTCTCATGTTATTCATGCTATGTAGTCACCTCTCACCTGTATAACCAGTAAGATATTGCACAGATGACTGTCTGACTTCAAGGCCAGATCATAAAAGGGATTGCAGCTTATACCTTTCGCTTCTTCTTGAATCACTGGTTGTAGGGAAAGCCAGCTGTTTATTTCATGAGGACACTTAACCAACCTTGTGGGGATATTCATTGGCAAGCAAATTAGCCCCTCTACCATATTCAGCAAGGTAGTGGTGCCTCCTGCCAATATCCACTTAAGAAAGTTATCTTGAAAGCAGATCCTCCAACCCCAATCAAGCCAGCTGACATGCAGCACTAGTGGCTATCATGACTGCGACCATATGAGAAGACCAGGGCCTAAACCACTCAGGTAAGCTGCTCCAGAATCCAGACCTACAGAAACTGTATGAGAGAATAAATGTTTATTGTTGTTTCTAGTTGATAAGTTTTGGGGTAATTTACTATGATAACCAATACAACTGATCTGTGTCTCTTTCTCTTTACTAGTCACAAAGTACTGTCAATATTATTACCCAAATACCTCTGGAATCTACCCTTTCATTTTCAAACACCGTCGTTCTGGTCATCATCAACTCTAACTTGAATTACTTCAGTGGCCCTCAAAATGATCTCTTCTAGTGTGGTGTTTTTCAAATTCATCCACCTACCACACTCTCAATGTGACTTACATGGAATTCAAATTAACCATGCCTCTTTTTTACTTAAAAACCTCCAATGGTTCTTCTTTCTTAAGAAAATTAAAGTGCTTGCCATGATGTAAAAGGTTTTAGGTAACCTGAAATCTTTTTTATTGCTTTTATCTCCAGCTTTATTTCTTATCGCTTTTCAGCAGTCATTTTGTGCAATAAAAATACTGAACTGCTTTGGACCTTGATACCCAATAGCTTCGTATCTCTATGTCATTTCTCCTAAGTTTCCCCTTTTTAGAAACCCTGTTTTTTTTTTTTCTGACTAATTCATTATCAACTTTTGAGACCTAACTCAAGAATCATTTCCTTTGCCTCACCCAAGCAAGGGTTAGGGGCATGTCCTTCCCCCCTACAATGCTCCCCATGTCCTTTAGTTGCGGGTTTATCCCCCCATTCCTCTAATCCCTGGAGAGTATTTCTGCCATGTGAACACCCTAGTGTTCATCGGTTAGTACCAATTTGGTGGTGAGTACAAGTGGAGCCCATTCTTCCGATCTTGTGGTACCTCACTTTGGATAATGGGCTTAAATTTAATCCAGGAAAGTATAAGAGGTGCTAGATCACTGTCGTTTCTTATGATTGAGTAATATTCCATTGTATACATATACTGAATTTTAATAATCCATTCATATTCATTAATTGACAGGCACTTGGGTTGTTAGTGCCATGATTAATATTCTGAGTATCTATCATCTGCTATGTTATCAAAAGACGTGAACAACTTGACATAGAAAGATGATAATTCACATTTGCTACAAACTAATGCATTTTTAGCCCTTTTCCAAGGCCTGGGTACAACAAATGCTGCTTGAAGATTGCCTCAATAGACAATTGTTCCATTCTTCTTTTCCTTCCTGCTCAGATTGTTATCTGGGACAAAATCATGTGCGGGTATGAAGAGAATAACTTGTCAGAAATGAGAAACTGCACAGAGAGGATCCGGAGGATCAACTGTTCCCATATGTGCTGGGCTTCTGCCTCATTCTGGTTTTTAGCAAATGGGCAAATCTCTGCTTTGCAGCAATTTTCAGAGGTATTTGGGGGATGTCTGGAGAACTGTGGCTGCTATGAGCATGCACAGGAAGGTCATCTTGCAGAGAAGTAGAAATGCTTTCTTTGAATGAGAATAAAGAAAGATTAAGAAGGAAAAAAAAAGAGAATCATTTCTTCCAGGTAGACTTTCATAACTCCTGAAAGTCAGGTTAAGTATCCTTTTGTTAACTTATAGGACTAATTACATTCCTCTGTCATAGCACTTACTAAGCATCTGTTTCTCCCCCTACTATGTGTGAAAGAATAAAGCTTCATATTGGTTTTGAATAGAAATCTATTGCTTGCATGCTTTAGTTAGCTGTAGTTTACAAGTGTGCAAGTGAAACAGGTAGACCTAGGGAATGGAAGTTTTCCGAGCAGCAGAAAAAGTTATATATGAGAAAGAGAGAGATACGATAGACAGACTTATAAATAGAGATAAAGATAGTGGTGGATCAAATTAATAAAAGGCCAATGGGCTATTTTATATGCTAAGTGAGCAATTTACATTTCTGAAAGACACATTTAATAACATAAGTAAATGAGTACTATTTCCTGTAACAAATATTATTTGCAAGATTGCATGAATGAATGTTACAATTATAAATCTTGGCTCTTTCTACTACTTATTAAAAATAGAAAGATTCTTGTAACTAAGACAATAGAATATGCATGGTTTGATCTTATAGATTTATTTCATATGGTCTTTTCTTTTTTTAAATTTTATTGTACATATTGAAGGTGTACAACATGATTTTCTCATATACATATAGACAGTGAAATGGTTACTATAGTCAAGAAAATTAACATACTTGTCATCTCACCTAGTTACCAATTTTTTTTTTTTTTGCAGCAAGAGCACCTAAAATCTCTTTTAGCAAAAATTTCCAAAGTAATATAATGTCATTAACTATAGTCTATGGTCCTTGTGTTGTACGTTAGATCTTTAGACTTATTCATCATAAATATCTACTATTTCATATCCTCTGACCTACATCTCCCCATCTCCTCCCCCACAACCGCTCGTAGCAACTATTGTTTTATCCTTTATCTCTGTGTATTTACCTTTTTTTTACAGTATTCTGATATAATTAGAATGTATTATCTAAAACGAGATATGTACTAACAATTCCAGCATTTTAAGGTCAACAATAAATATAACTGTAATTTCCCATTTCTTTAATTATAAGTTTTAAATAAATAAAGCTTATAATACTTGATGTGCAAAATGAAAGACACCTCACCTGAATTTCAGGGATCATGTCAATTATTTCTGTACATTTAGTACCTAGAAAAATGTCTGGCTTACATTAAACACTCCATAAATGTTATTTGAGCAGAAGTGCATTGGATCAAAAAGGACAGTATTATTACTAATACATTAATGCATTATGTATAGGCTAGTATGATTAGATTGACATTCATTTAAGGTTTATATGTGTTGTGATCCAATTATTGAAAGAAATACACATTAGAGAACTAAAATATCATATTTTAATGAATGACACTCTGAATTTTACTTAGGTCTACAGCAAATTTTAATGATACTGACCATGGTTGAACACATGATGGTTAATGAAATCAATGCTTAAGAGGTGAGAGAATCAGTCTTAGTCTGTTGCTGCTGCTATAACAAAATACCTCAGACTGGGTAACTTATAAAGAACAACATTTATTTCTTACAATTCTGGAGGCTGGAAGTCCAAGATCAAGGTACTGGCAGATTTGGTCTCTTGTGAGGGCTGCTCTCTGCTTCTAAGATGGTACCTAGATGCTATGCCCTCCAGAGAGGACAAAGACTGTCTTCTCACATGGCAAAAATGACATAAAGGCCGGGCAGCTCTCTGAAGCCTATTTTATAAGAGCATTAATTCATTCATGGAGGCAGAGCCCTCATGAACTTATAATCTCCTAAAGGCAAAACATTTTAATATTATTACGTTAGTGATTAAGTTTCAACATATGAATTTTGGGGGTCACATTCAGACCACAGCAATAACTAAACCTATGAAACACTGTGGGGAAAAGATATATGCAGCTACATTCAGGCATTAATTTAAAACAATGTATAAAATATTAAGTATGATTGTTGGTCTGCTTATTTTCTATCAATCTTAATATCTTGCTATAATAAGGAAAATATTATATTAAGTATGGATAAAAGGAAAAAAAATGAGATGCCTCCAACTGAGAGTGTCAGTTGACAACAATGGAGAAACAAGAGATGTCAACAATTAAGTCAAAAATCATTAGAACTGGGAGAATTCAGAAAGTAATTTAAACTCTGAAAAATTTAATAATGCAGCATTAATAATATGGAAAATTTTCAGCCATTATTTCTTTGAATGGTTTTTTTCCATCCCAGTCTCTGTTTATTTTCCTTGAATTTTGGTAATATGAAAGCTCATTTTTTTTATCTTCCCTCATGTCCCTGAGACTTGGTTCACTTTTTTTAAAGTCAATTTTCTCTTTATTCTTTAAATTCGGTAAATTCTATTGATCCGTTTTCAGGTAGAATGCAGACTCACGCTACTTTCTCCCGGATGAGTGGGGTGAAAATTCAGCTCTTCTTTTGGCCCTTCTTCCTGGTGAAATGAGTCACTGACTTGCACAGCCTTGTTGCCTCTGAGTGGAGATGTAAGCTCAGCTCCCCACTCAGTTTTACTGTCACCAGAAAGGTTGTATTGATTTACATTTTCCAAAATTCTAACAATAATATGTATTTTTATGTAAAATTAAGGTTCCCTATTCTCTAAAATTTCTGTCTGCATACTTATTTGCATTAGGTTTTTCATTAATGATATATAGGACTTATTTGTCTTGGTATTCCTAACACATAAAAGATATGTTTGATAGATACCATCTTTTATATATGATATCATACTTTATGGATTCTACTATAAGTGACAATTTTTTCAACATTACATTTCTGAGATTCATCTTGAAACATGTAGCTTAATTTCATCTTTCACATTTTATGTAAATAACAATTTTTATATATCATTTAACCTGTTATAAATATTTACATTAAGGTTGTTTTCATTTTGTTCCTTATTATAAACAATGCTCTAATAAACATTATTCCACATGTATCCTTGGGCAAATTTGTAAAAGTTTCACTAGGAGACAAATTATTGACCTATAAGCTATAAGCATCATAATAGGTAGAATACTAAGATGTCTCTCCAAGATTCCCACCCCCTGGAGTACATGCACCTTCTCTCATTTATTAAATACAATACTAATCTAGGTACCGCTGTAAAGAGATTTTGTAGATGTCATTAACTCCCCAGATCAGTTGACCGAGTGCTCTCTTAAAAATCAGTTAAGTGTTGTATAATTGATGTTGGTCCCTGTAATTTCTACTTCTGGTATGGTAATTATAAATTTTTTGACTCTTTACCTTAGTATCGGCCATTTTAAATTGCATGTAAGCCTCAAATCTCACTTTAATAGAAAAGCATATAGTATATTTTGTTTTTCTGATTAACTGTGACTGATAAAAGTTTCCGTTCAGTATTTGTCTTTTGTTTTCTAAATTTTCAGATAGTCTCCTTCTTGTCCTACATATGATGTGGCTCTGTGTATTTCCATTATTACAGAAAAAAATTCTATTTCTTTATCTCTATCTTGTACATCACATGTCATCTATTTTTAAATTGATAGCATACAAACTAAAAAGAGCATATTTTTAGAGATACAGAAATAAAATGATTTTGAGAAGAATTCACTAGATACCATTTTTATTGTCACTAAAATGATATAGTGCCTAATAACATGCGTCATAATAATTTTCTTCACTGTATAGCCTTGTGTGTAGTCTTAAAAATTTTGGAAAATGAGAGGACTTAATCTACCTTGCACGGATGTATTAACTTTAAAGCACATCAATTCTTTATTTTTTTAATAAAAAACTGCAAAATTCTACTATAAACCAATTTTTCTTTGAGCTCTACCTTCTCCTTATTTTTCTTCTCTTTCTTTATCTCTTCTTTATCTTCTTCACCTTCTGCTCCTTCTTATTGCATGTCCCATATCAATTATGCAAAAATGAAAAAGGAGGCACCTATAATCTTAGGGAATATGTGTGTGTTTGTGCATATATATATACAGAGAGAGAGAGAGAGAGAGAGAGAGTTCTGCAGACCCTACAAGAAGCATGGCACCAGCATCCGATTCTGCTCAGGGCCTTGGGAAGTTTCTACTCATGATGGAAGGTGAAGGGGAGCAGGCATCACATGGCTAGAGGAAGGAAGCAAAAGAGAGAGGAGGGAGATGCCAGGCTCTTTTTAACAAGTAGTTCTAGTGGGAACAAATAGAGAGAGAACTCACTACAATGAGAAAGGCACCAACTCATTCATGAGGGATCCGTCCTCATGATCCAAACACCTCCCACCAGGCCCAACATCCAACATTAGGGATCAAATTTCAATGCGAGACTGGGAGGGGCCAAACAAGCCGTACACAAACCACAGCAGTGACTTGGGGAGACATTAGCCCAGCAAAGAAGGCTCCTCACAATATCCCTTACTTACAGAGCCTCGTTCCTAGGGAGTAGATGAATAAATGTGCCTAAGAGCCAATGAGCAGCATGAGAGGAAAAGGTTGAAACTCTTGCAACATAACATTGGAGGTCAAAAATTATTAAAAACTAGTGATGTTTTGCGATGGTTTTGGATAAGATCTGTTGGCACAAAAGGCCACCAAGTACAAGGTCATATGTACCACGAAAAAAGGGAGCAAAGCAGTTGAAGATCTAGACTCTATCTTGGAGAAGGGCTATTCAACCCAAGAAGCAAAAATTAGGTTCTTGCTGACATAAACATCTGAGTACATAGCATTTGATTTGATTCAAAGTGCAAGAAGCAGGTCACATGTGCTTCATAAACTTTAAATAAAGCAATACATGTGAAGTATCTGTGTGGTCTCTGACAGAAAGTGGGTACTCAGTAAATGTTAGTTATTTATCCTGCAGTTACTCCTCTACACACACCAGGAAAAGCAAAAGAAATTTTGTCATTTGTTTGGTTGGAATTTGCAAATTTATTTTGGGCACTGCAAAGCACAAGCTCCCTATTGATTGATCTCCCTCCATATTTAAAAAGTCTCCTTACCATTATATAATAATGAAAGCTTTTCTATAAAACTGCGCTAACTCAAGTAAGTCATATCTTAGAGCTATTTTCTGTCCTCCCAACATATGAAATGACTTCCTGAGGCTGACCAACATTCATTAAACCAGATATTTGGTGGCTTCCAATAGCCTTTAAATAAAATTATTTTTAATTATATCAGTATTAGAATTTGGGAATTGTATCCTATTATAGCTGTACTTTATTGAATTTAAATTATCTCATTATCAAAGTAATTATATATTAATAACTCAAAACTTGTGTAACATTAATAAATGTTAAACACTGTGGGAAACCCTTTATTTTCTGACTTTGTTTATTAACAGAGTCAATCTGTGTATGCAATCAAACTTTCTAAATAAAAATAAATGGAGAAAATAATTAGGCCAACATTTTTGCTCAATTATTCTCCAGTCACTAAAAAAAATCTTGGAAACAAAATAACCCAGATTGGGTAATTTTTAAATAATAGAAATTTATTTGTCACAATTCTGGAGGCTGGGGAAGTCCCAGATCAAGGTGCTGGCAGATTCAGTAATTGACAAGGGCTTGCACCCTGTTTCCAAGATGGCTCCTTGTTGCTGTGTCCTCTGGAGGGGATGAACGCTGTGTCTCACATTGCAGAAGGGACAGAAAGGCAAAAAGGGACAAATTTGCTCCCTTGATCCTTTTTATAATGGCTCTAATTACTTCCATGAGGGTGGAGTCCCCATGGCCTAATCACTTCCTGAAGGTCCCATTTCTCAGCATGTTTTCCAACCGTGTAACAATTTGATCTATGATGTGCAATTCCTAGCCTACTCCCACAAAATGGAATTCTTGATTTTATCTAAACCCATCATATTTTTTACAAACCCTCTCCCCTCTTCAAAAATATGCATTGTTTTTAATTTAAAGCATCACAATTTTCAAAATGATTTACCTAAACTCACCATAAAATCAACTCTTCCTTTTGGCTTAAGTTATGGTTATTTTTCTTCCTCATATTTTGTTTGGTATATAAAAGAGCAATTAATTTTAAATCTAAAACATATTTATAAATATCTCAAGCATTTAAAACTCTTTTGAATGCAATTGTGGCTTGTTTTATGCTTGTTAATAATCACTTGCAAAAAAAAGAGATTTGAAAATTGTCAAACTGATTTATATTTTCCTTACCATCGTATGTAGCTCTATATTTAAGATGAGCCCCAGGAAAACATAGAGGCATCTTGCTACACTCAGTGCAAATAAGTACAATGAAATGTTTGCTTAAGTCTTCAGTAAATACATGGTGATTTATTTCCAAAATAGTTAAAAATGCTGTGTTAACAACTACCAAAGATATTATATATTTCAGTTTAAAAAATAAAAATAAAGAAAACACTAGCACATTGATGAATGGTAGTCTGTGCAATAGATTCTGATTTGGTAGCCTGGAGTTGAAATTTTCAGATAAGTGAGAAATATCTTACTGGAAATGAATATATACTGTGTATTCCGAAAAAGCACAGGTAGTTATTATATTGTCATAGGCCTTCATTATGAATATAAGTTATTGCAGCCCAGAATACATCAGAGAGCTTGTAAAGAAATAGTTATTTAGTTGTGTTCACAACGCTACAAACATTCATAGCATTTCATTTCATTCTTAACACAAAATCAGAGATGAAGCGTCTGGATGGGGTTTGCCGTTATACAATTGAATGAGAAAATTCAGGCTGAAGGAGCATAATTGTCAAAGATCACACAGCTTGAGTATTGCACACCAGACTGGAATTCACATATTCTGGGTACAGAGCCTCTTCTCTCTGAGGTTGTATGTGATTGTCACTTCTAGAATTTTTGTATCCAAGACTATCCCCCTAGATGATGCCTTCCTCACCCTCACTAGCTGCTGCCATACACATCCCTTCTTCCCTTGTACTGAGCTAATTTGCTTTCACTTGAGATTTTAAATGTGACTGTGACCCTAGACAGATTTAGAACAGATTTTTATTTCTATTCTTGTCTCGCAGGGGTGAGATTTAAGAATGCTATTTAAATACTTGTTAAATTAAATATGCCAAAATAATATGAAGTTAGAAACTCTTTAAATGGATGGTAATTCCAAGTAATCAAACACATTAGGAAATTCAGACCAGGTCATTTTGCAAAGTCGAAAGTGTAAAAAACTCAAAGTATCTAATTTAAAATTAAATCTTTTCTTAATGTCTGTAATGGGATTAGTTCTCCTCTTCCTTTTTTTTTTTCCTGGAGTATTTTCTCTCCACCTCTGATTACACAGTCATATATTCAGATATCCAGCCCAGGGGATATATCAATAAGCCTCCTTAATTGAGTCTATGCAATTTCTATGAAAAGTACTGCATTCCTTTGATATGTGTAGTTTAATATTGATTATGGTCCTCAGTACAGGGGCAATAACTTGTCTTTCAGCTAATATTAGAGATGTATAACTTTTCTTTTATACTGTAAAAGAAAAATTATACACTACCAGTTAAACAGACATGGAAACATTTATTCAAGACTATCACAACAGGGGAGAAAAGTTGAACTCAATTCCCCTGAAACAAAAAACAAGAAGATTTTAAATGTTAAGGATAGCTAACAGAAAAGTACTGTAGAACAAGGGAGGTGTGTCAATAAGATTAAGCCATCTGTGTTTGCTAATTGGCACTTCTTTCAGTTAGACTCCAACTGTCTCAGAATCTGGGAGACCAAGGCCCTATTTTTCTTGATGATTACATTTCAAAGAGATGGCTCGCAGGTCCCTGAGAAAGATATCCTTGGTTTGTAGAAGATTTACACC
The DNA here is from genome assembly GCA_963575035.1 of Avahi laniger. Classification (NCBI taxonomy): domain Eukaryota; kingdom Metazoa; phylum Chordata; class Mammalia; order Primates; family Indriidae; genus Avahi; species Avahi laniger. The sequence continues at coordinate 48,510 of CAUYSK010025930.1, forward strand.
TCAAAGATCCATAGAAAGAATTTAAAATTAAAAGATTTCTAAAGAAAATTTTCTAAGAAAATGAAGTCAGGGGCCTATAGTCAGGAAAAAACCTGGCTATAATTTTGTCAAGCTGAGGGGAACATTAGGACCATCTTGGTCAACGCAGAGTGAACTATGACATTTTAAACCTTATCTACTGAGAAGAATACTTTCTGATTTGAATTTTAGTCAGAAAAGGAAATCTCCCATTGAACAGTACCTTGCCCCCAACCCGTGTAACCCAATTATAAAATTACACATTTTATCACTCTAATTGAGACCTAAAATAGTGCCATTTTTTTCCAGGTTAGCAACTCAAAAAACCCAATAGTGATAAATGGAAAGAAGAAAGAGTGGAAAGAAGTAAGGGCAATTACACCTAATTACCAACTCAGAATTAAGACAAAAAGATTCATTAATTTTCAGAGCAACTTGTGAGTGCACAGCTATGCAAATTTGTGAATCAAATTTGAAGAAAAAGTCTCAATTTCAAGAACTCACAGAGTGGGAGAGATGAGTTCCTAGACAACTGGTTATCTCAAACAGAATTTGCATGAGGCAGACATGCAGTGTCTCCTTGTCTCTAAATAATAATTTTATTTTAACTGCATGTGCTACTCTTCCCTTACACCCAAAAGTATGGGTTCTAATTCTTTATCTCTACAATAAGGCAAATCTCTCAGTTTCATTTGTTCATAACACTGCATTTTAAAGTATTGATCAATATTGTAACTATTTATTTGGATAATTATTTATTTTAAAATGACCTGTTCTAGTTGCCTGTGAACTCCATGAGAGCATAAATGCTCATAGCTGACTTCACCATTGCTGTGTCTGTAGCCTAGCACCTGACAGAGTAAATATTAACTATTTTAAATGTATTGACACTGTGTCATAACCTTTTTGCCTCTTAAGGAAATGACAGGTAAATTCCTTTTACTCTTCACTAAGCTTCTTAAGGAAGTTTTCTAAAATGTACTCTTTGTTAATTTAAAATAATATACATATTCAAAACAATCCACAGCCAGCAGAGCTGAACATTTTGTAAGTTGTGAGAAAAGATTTTTATCCATATGTTATATGTCATAACATACATGCCATTAAATTTCAAGATGAAAAGTAACTCAATCCCCCATATACTTCAAAAGAAAACATTTTATAGATAAAAGTGGCATAATCTAAATGTACCATATCAGTTTGACGGGACATTCAGAAATATCTAGCCAACAGGGTTGGTGTATGTTTCTATTGATGGCAGTAGGAAACAACTTCTAGAATAAAAAAACAATGATACAATAATGAAAATGGGATAGAAATGAGACACAATAAGGAAAAAGAGATCATCCTATTCAAATATAATTAAAATGTATTGTATGCCTAATATATTGCATTTAATAAAGTAAAAAAAATTACTGACTAAATATTACCCTGAGAAGGGTAGCTAGAAAATATTAATAGAAAGCAAGTGAATGGAAAATGATAGTTTGAACCTTATCCCTAAAGTTAACCTCAGCCTTTTAAGTTTGATTTGGATAATTTTTCCAGCTGAGATTCTTCATATATTTAGTAACCTTAATCTGACTGTTTCAAATTTATTAATATTTTCACACTCACAGGAACTGCTCTTTGGAACTACTACACTATGTGATGTTTCATGGCATCACTTTTACATTTTTTAAATAATTCATTTCCAGCCAACATTTGTTTATAATAAGGGCTTAATAAAAATAATGGTGGCATAAATAATAAATAATAGTTTAACTTTATTCTTTTGTCTTATCAATGGGTGAATTATATTATCATAATGTTCAAATCTGCATCAAATCTTATAATCCTGTGTTATTTGGCTATAAATGTTTTGGCATTACTTGAACTTTTTTAAAAAACAGTATTTCAAATTAAATTTTTTATATTCATTTTTGTAAATGCACAATCAGAGGATTTTGACTTAAACATTTTTCCTGAAATGCCTTTTATGAAAATTGATTTAGGAACAAACTATTTGTCATATACAAAATATTGCCCTTCAAACTATTTTAAATAGTCAATTACTATTCCAATGTATTAATATATATAATGTATATATATTTATTCTTTCTGAAATACACTGTTTTTGGTTAAATAATATTTCCATTATCATAGCACACTGGATTATATGTTGGGGTTATTTTTTTCTAAAACAAAAATGAATGTTTATTGTTCTGTTCTTATTTAAAAAGGTATATGATATATTAATTTTAACTTTTGGAAAAAAACACAGTATTCTTATGTCCACCAACATCGTCCTGTGTTTGCTGCTCTCTCTCTCTTGCTCTCCTACTGTTGTTCTATTGCTCTCACACATGCTCTCTGTCTTTTTCTGTAATTCTGGCTGAAATATGAATATACTACCTCAACAGCCCTATATCCAGATGGCTAGGATTTTTAACAACTTCCAAAAGCTTTGCTTTTCAAAATTTTCTTAAATTTTCCTATTATCACTTATATCCCTATGATTGTATTTCTTACAATATACAATATATTGTCTATTTTATAGCCCAGGGCTCAGCAAACTACCTCTCATGGATCAAATCCAGCCCACCACCTGTTTTTATAAATAAAATTTTATTGGAACACAATCATGCCCATTGATTTACACATTATCCATGGCTGATTTTATAGTACAAAGAAAGAGTTGAATAGCTGTGACAAAGATTATATGGCCTTCAAAGTCTAAAATATTTGCTATCTGGCCCTTTGCCTCAAAAGTTTGCTGTCTCCTCTGTATTGCCCGACATACAGCAGGTATTGAATGTACAGTCATATCTTAATTAAATTAATAGATAGATGGATGGATGGCAAATGATAGAGAGATATAGCCTTATGTAAGAGGAGACCACTTCATTTCATTCAGGGTGCTGAGATCTAAAATGATTTTCTGAGTACAGGAGGGTTTTATTTTGGTTAGAGAAAAAGAAGTATGCATTTCTTCATAGAAAGAATAAATATTGGGAAAAGGTGCTAAAATCAAAAGAATTAAAAGATTTAGTTATTGACTGTGGTAAAAAACATTTAATTTGAAATCAAATTGCCTCCAGTTCTCATAAAACCTGGATAGTCAATAAGATTATTAAGCGTGGTAGAGTTAAGAAATTTTCATACCCTATTATGTTCTTTGTCTTGAGGTGATTTCACTGCTGTTTCTTCCATCACTGTGGAACTGTTCATCAATCAAAACTGAAAATAAATAGTATTAATGAATTTCTTTCTGAAGCTTGCTCACAAAATTTGAAAGTAGGCAAGCTTGCAGTACTTAGGGAATTTTTAATTATCAGAATTATCTTATAATCCTTTGAAATCTGGATAAGTGAGAGCTGGCTTGAGTAAGATATTTAATGGAAATTATGCAGCATAAATACAGTGATAGTTTTTTCAATTTGTGAAGCTTAATTTCCTGGATTCCTCAAATAAATAGATTCTGGACTATGGAATCTTCAAAGAAGCGTCTGGAGACCAGAAATAGCCATGGTTGGTAGGAATACCTTTTCTTTGGTCATCTCTGAAGCAATGTTGAGGATGGGCAAAATGCACTATATAATGAGACCGCCAAACTTGATGCTGAAATTTCATTGTTTTTTGTATTTAAAGCAGGTTTATAATTTTATATTATATGTAATATAAAAACAGAATATATAATTGGATTCTTCAAAATATAGAAATAAGCATTTATGTGTCATTTCCACTTTTAGAATTCCTTATTTAATTTTTTCATTTAAATTATCTCTGTCATGTCATTTTACTTTTTTTATCTGCTGTTTTATTTATATTTATATGTGCCTATGAAGATAGAAAAATGTATAATAAAGGCTGCAGTTGGCAATAAATAAGCTGTGAGACTGCATATTTTGCAATGGTGGAGGCTTGAGACATGAAACAGAAGCCCTTAGCGTTAAACTTTCCCTCTCTCTGGCCGCAGAGGCCTGCTGCACCACCTCCTGAATAAAAGAAGACCTGGCTACAGAACTGTGAGGACTAGAAAAATCTCTCTTTGCAAGCATATTGCCCAATTTGCAAGTTAAAGTGGAATATAGCTGGGCAATAAATTTAAGAAGCAAATCTACCTGCCATAAAAAGCATTACTGCTTTTCAATCAAGGGACCAGAGAAAAGTAACTGTTGGGAAAGTCCTGATCTTAGAAATCAGCATTTTTGAATACAAATTTTTAACAGTGGAGAGAAATCTACCATATACAAGGTTTGTATCAAACCATCTGACATATCTGGACATAAGATATTTGTGGAACAAAAAGCAAAATGTCAATCCACTGTCAGCGTTTCTTCTATCTCCCCCAAATGGTAGAATCTAAGAATGAAAAGAAACCTTACAAATGATAAAAAAGAGACTTAAATGTCAAAGATAGCCTACAATAAATTCCTTCCTTTGTTCCTACATGTCTTCCTTCTTTCTTCCCTTCCTTCCTTCCTTTTCTTTCTCTGTTTTTTCATTTTCTTGAAGATGTATGCAATCAATAAGCATTGAGTGGCAATTACAAGTTACTGTGACAAACACTGAAGATAAAAAGAAAAATAATAAAACAACATAGTAAGGCCGGGCAGGTGGCTCACACCTGTAATCCTAGCACTCTGGGAGGCCGAGGCGGGAGGATCGTTTGAGCTCAGGAGTTCGACACCAGCCTTAACAAGAGCGAGATCCCGTCTCTACCAAAAATAGAAAGAAATTAACTGGACAGCTAAAAATATATAGAAAAAATTAGCCGGGCATGGTGGCACATGCCTGTAGTCCCAGCTCCTTGGGAGGCTGAGGCAGAAGGATTGCTTGAGCCTGGGAGTTTGAGGTTGCTGTGAGCTAGGTTGACGCCACGGCACTCTAGCCCGGGGAACAGAGTGAGACTCTGTCTCAAAAAAAAAAAAAAAAAAACATAGTAAATACAATAATAGATATATGCACATGATATCACTGGATATCTAGAAGAGTCATATAACATCATTTAAGATGAGGAATTCAGGATAAAATTAATGTGTATACTGAGTCATGGTATGAGTAGGCATTAGCTGTGGGAATGCTGTTAGAAAAGAGATGAGGTAGAAAACAGGAAGATAACATTCGTGGCCATTAGTACATTATAATAAAAGACTTTGTAAAGCAAAATTACCTAATATATGAAGGAGACAATGGCAACTCTGTGTTATTGGAGTCTGAAATAGGGAATGGCCAGTGATAGGGACAGATACGGAAGTAGGGTCAAATTATATGGTGTTTCAAAAATTTTGTAACCTATTCTATGAGTAACTAGGATCCATACAAGCATTTTAAGGAGCTTAATTATTTGGAATATTGCTTTTTAGATAGATCACGTTGGTGGCTTTTTTTATAGGTGGCTTTTTATAGGGTGGGTACATACAGTTTGGGGGGGATTAATTACCAATTGCTCCCCCAACAAACCCATTCAGGAAGTTGTTGTAACAGTGATGGGTTAGATTAAAACCTGAAATAAAAAAGTTGTTATTAAGATGAATAGAAGGGAGCTTATTCAAAAATATTTATAGGGTGAAATGACAGACTATTATAACAAATAAGATGGCAGATTTGAGAAAAAAAGAGATTGAAAGATGAGTCTCATTTTCCTTTCCAATTCAGATACGTTTATTTCTTTTTCTTACCTAATTGCTCTGACTAGGTCTTCCGGGACTATGTTGAATAGAAGTGGTGAGAGCAGGCACACTTTGTATGTTTGTAATTTTAGAGGAAAAGGTTTCAGTTTTTTACCACCGACTGTGATGTTACCTGCGTTTTTTAAATTATATTTGGCCTTTATCTTGTTGAGGTAATTTCCTTCTATTTTTAATTTGTTGAGGATTTTTAAACATGAGTGTTGAATTTCACCAAATGATATGATTGCAGAGATTATTTCGCAGTGTATTTAGCAAAACATCAAATTGTATGCTTTAAATATATACATAATTTTTATTTGTCAATAATGCTTCAATAAAGCTGAAAAAAGATGAGTCTCAGGTATGTAGCTGGAATGATTGGGTGGATGGTAGTATAACTAAATATGATGCAAAACAATCAAGAAAGAAAAAAATTTGGTTGGGGAACAGTTAATGCTGTGTTCTTATGTACTACATTTAAAGTGCCTGCAGATAGCTGGATTTAGTGTGTAGCTCCAGGAGAGATCTGGGCAGCCTAACGGTAAGGGTGGAACAATGACAGTGAATGGAACCTTACACGCTGAGCAGTGGGCAAAGGATGATTAGAAAATTTCAGCATTCAACAGATATATTCAGAGTTCAGAAAGCAACGAGTGAAGAATGGGAAACAATATTAGAGAGGCAGGTCCAAGGAAGTAGGTCACTGAAATCCAGAAAGAAAACATTTGCAACAATGTGTTGATCAATGCAGGTTAGCTTCATGTCATGCTCTGCCTACTCATAAACCAAAACTTGGCTGACTAAAGTAGAAGGTTCATTTTTCATTTCATTTTTCTTTACTCTCTGTCATCTTGAATTTAAATATTTACTATATCCCTGTGTATATATGTATGTGCATGTGTGTGTGTGTGTGTGTGTGTGTGTGTGTGTGTGTATTCTCCAAAGTTTTATCATTACTCTAGAAAATTAGTCCTTGATTTGTTTAAAGCTTTTGGTAATTATAAAACGTCCTGGCAGTCTTATTGTGAGATGATTTTGTTGTTGTTTCTGTTGTTGCTTAGTTGAATTTAACACATATTGGGCCAGGAACTGTGATAGATGTTGAAAGAATAAAAAAAAAAAAGAAGGTGTTAATCCAAGGTCTTTGGGGGTTTATAATCTAGGTGTTATGATATGCTTAAAAATACTATCATTTGCTGTAGGAGTTAGAGTGAGATAGGTGGGGAAAAGTGTTAGATGATAGGATTCCAGTATTTTCAATTTCCTTCCATTTTCCCATTTTAGAAATAATAAAACTGAAACCCAGAAAACTAATTGATCTTGACTTCCCCAAGATCATGAAACTAGTTAAATATATTGCTTTCTGGTGAACAAATGGATGTCTGGGGGATAAAACCTGAGATTTAGGATTATGTCCCAAAGAAGTGCATGTTATCATAGAGAGGTGACTATATTTAATTACTCCTTTAGAAATCACATCATTTAATGGAAGACTGAAAATATATGACATATCCATTTCCATTCAGTATACTTTGCTACAGTAATTCCTCGTGCTTAATTTTAAAAAAGTCAAGCTCTTTTAAAACAGCAGGTTACAGTCTTTCGTTTCAGAACCCTTCACTCTTCTTTCAGTACATATAATACTATCATATGGACTAATGTTGAGCTGCACACAAAGAAATAGGTTGTCACACTGGGCTCCATGAGGAGTAGGTGATAGGAAACGAGGTATGAGCACACAGCCATGGTCTCTGACATGGTAGAGTACAGCAGGCCCCTTATTCTGCACAGAGCCACGTGTTGACTGTATACCTGTTGAAATGTTGCTACCTCCAGTCCTGATCTACAGAACACCGTAAGGACAGCTCTCAGGGAGAACTGAGGAAATTTTTGTAGCAGTGATTTATGAAAACGAAAACATCTCATCCACAGATTCCATTAAGTTGGCTGCAGTAACCAGGTGAGAAATCAGGCTTCTGGTGGAAGAACACACAGATCTTTGTGGCATGCCTATAAATGTCCACGTAGCCACTGTGGATATTCAAAGAAGGCTACTGTCTTCCTGGCTACCAAGTGGATGGCACCATTCTCAGAGGCTTTTAAATGTTTGCTGCAGTTTGGCTGTTATATATAGCACTGGAAGGACATCCTAGCAAGATCCAGTAGGCTGGACACCTAGTTCATCATGATTCTTTCAGATGGGTTCACTGCCTTATTAATAATTAGGATCACAAGTGGGGCATTCTTGTGATTGGGCCAGTCAAAGGGATTGTATATTATGTCTTGTTTCGAGTCCATAGGAGGTTGAACTCATCCACAAGCAGCACAATAATCTTCAGAGGTGGTTTCCAAGTTATACTACAGTAGCTCGACTGGGGGCTACATGTATTGGCCTTTACACATTGTAATGGAAAGCTCCTCTGGAGCCAGATTTCTGATTTTTAGCACTATTGACATTTTGGGCCAAAGAATTATTTGTTGTTAGGAGACTGTCCTGGGTACTGTAGGAGACTAATCAGTGTTCTGGGCCTCTGTCTACTAGATGCCAGCAGCAACCACCATACCACTTGATCCTCAGTTTTGACAATGAAAAATGTCTCCAGACATTGCCAAATGTCCCCTGGGGAAAAAATTGACCCCACTTGGAAATCACTGTGGTAGAATTTTGTCAGCAAATATATTTCAATGGCTATGTTTTGTTTTCTTATTAAATCAAATCACATTTTAAATTACTGAATTTTATAATACTGATATTTTCAAAATGTTTTTGATTTTCTATCTACATATTTGGTTCTTTATTAAAATTTAGCAAAAATATAATTAAGAATTGAATACCAATTATAACCAAAATTTCTCTATCCAGAGAGGAAGATATGATCAAATATATTAATAGTAGGACCCACGTAATAGTAGTGTCCATATATAAAGAAATGTGTTAATACATATGCAACCATCATGCTTTCGAGTGACATAAAAGAGCAGAAACCATTTGAAATTTACTAGTTTCAATGTGATTTCGAAAACCACTTTGCCTTTTAGGAATGTCAGACTTTTTAAACTGAGATTTATTAGTATCGCTCTGACAGCTTTCTTTTGCTTTCCTTAAACTTCCTATATATACATAATATCATTTCTTACTGGTGGTAGAAGGCTTTTGGTACCAAAAAACCTCTCACCAGGGAGTTAGTATGCTGTTTCTGCAATATATAACCAGGCTGCAGTTTGGCATTGAAATTTTCCATAAATAATAAACATCTCACTTTTAAAAAATTATCCCAATTCTAAAATAGAATAAAATTAGTAAAATTCTTAACATTTAATTGGCAATATTCTTCAGAACTGGTTCATTGCATAATTATTCACTAGGATGTTTTTAGAATCACTGTGATCACAGGAAAGCTGAAGCTAAGTGTATCTTCACACTATGCTTTAAAACTAATTATTTAATCCTAATTTAGACTTTTCTTTAACAAGAGCAGCACAAATATTTAATACAACTATTGATGTTTTATAAAATTCATGCATTTATGGCATATAGTATATAAGTAGTAATGATATACATGTAATATATAATAGTTAAAATATAACTACCTTAACAATACAAGTTGAGTATCCCTTATCTGAAATGCTTGGGACCAGAAGTGTTTTGGATTTTGGATTTTTTCAGATTTTGGAATATTAGCATATACATAATGAGATATGTTGGGGATGGGATCCAAGTCTAAACATGAAATTTATGTTTCATATACACCTTATACACATAGCCTGAAGGTAATTGTATATAACATTTTTAACAATTTTGTGCATGAAACAATTTGTGTTATTAAGTGCTTATTTGTGGAATGTTCCACTTGTGGCTTCATGTCAGTGCTCAAAAAGTTTGAGATTTTGAAGCATTTTGGATTTCATATTTTTGGATTAGAGATGCTCAACCTATAACTCATTTCTTATGATAAAGACAATGGCAGTTTTTAAAATAGTTTTTTAAATTGTGTTAAAATATAAACAACATAAATTTTACTATCTTAATTATTTTTAAGTATACAGTTCAGTAGTGTTAATTACATTCAGTTGTTGTATATCCAATTTCCAGAACTCTTCATCTTGCAAAACTGAAACTCTACACCCACCAAACAATAACTCCCAATTCCTCCCTCTCCCCCAGTCCTTGGCAACCACCATTCTATTTTGTTATCTCTATGAATTTGACTACATGGGTACATCATATAAGTGGAATTATACAGTACAGTCAGTTCTCTGTATCTTTGGTTCTGCATCTATGGATCTCGTGGATCGAAACTATTTGAATAAAAAAATGGTCATATCTATAATGAATATGTACAGACTTTTCAGAGTTTTCTTTTTGTTCCTTTTCTTTTTCTCTCCTTTTTTTTTTTTTGAGATGATCTCACTCTATCACCTGGGCTACAGTGCCATGGTGTCAGCCTACTAACTCACAGCAACCTCAAACTCCTGGGCTCAAGCGATCCTCCTGCCTCAGCCTCCCGAGGAGCTGGGACTACAGGCATGCGCCACCATGCCTGGCTAATTTTTTTTTATATATGTATATTTTTAGTTGTTCAGCTAATTTCTTTCTATTTTTTTTAGTAGAGACGGGATCTCATTCTTGCTCAGGCTGATCTCTAACTCCTGACCACAAGGGATCCTCCTGCCTCGGCATCCCAGGATGTTAGGATTACAGGTGTGAGCCACTGCACTGGCCTCCACAGTTTTCTTGTCATTATTCCCTGAACAATAGAGTGTAATAACTATTGACATAGCATTGACATTGTATTAGGTATTACAAATAATCTAGAGATGATTTAAAGTATACAGGAGGATCTGAGTAGGTTATATGAAAATACTACACCATTTTATATAAAGAACTTGTGCATCTGTGGATTTTGGTATCCACATGGGCTTCTGAAACCAATCCCCCAGAGATACTGAGGAATAACTGTATTTGTCTTTTTGGACTGGCTTATTTCACTTAGTATAATGTCTTCAAGTTTCGTCCATGTTGTAGCATGTCAGAATTCCCTTGCTTTTTAAGGATGAATAATATTCTATTGTATGTCTATACCACGTTTTGTCTACCCATTTATCTACTGATAGACACTTGGGTTGTTCCCCATTTTGACTATTGTCAAACAATGCTTCTGTGAACAAAGGTATACAAATCTCTCTTTGAGACCCTGCTTTCAATTCTTTTGGTATATACCCAGAAGTGGAATTACTGGATGGTATGGTAGTTCTATTTTTGTTTTTTTGAGGAACCACCATGCTGTCTTTCATAGTGACTGCACCATTTTACAATCCTACCAATGGTGCACAAGAGTTCCAATTTCTCTATATCCTCATGAACATTTATTTTCCTATTTTGATAGTAGCCATCTTAATGAATGTTAGGTAATGTTTTATTGTGATATTGATTGACATTTCCCTATTGATAAGTGGTATCAAACATCTTTTTATGTGCTTGTTATCCATTTGTATACCCTTGGAGACGTGTCTATCCAAGTCCTTTGCTCCTTTTTTAATTGAGTTGTTTGTTTTTGTTGTTAAGTTGCAGAAATTCTTTATATATTCTGAATATTAATCCCTTATCAGATTTTCAAATATTTTTCCCATTCTGTTTGTTGCCTTTTCACTCTGTTGATCATGTCCTTTGATGCACAGAAGTTTTCTAATTTTAATGTAGTCCAATTTATCTACTTGCAGTCTTAATTTTATATCTCAAATCTAAATTCAATGACTTGCATGATTGATCTTCAAACTATGTCATGTAGTGGTTCAGGAAATCAGCCATGAATGGTGAACTAGTATGCGGACATCTAGTTTGACAATGCTGTCTTAACTCAATTTTAGACGCTGGCTAGAGGCAAGTCAGTTTCCCTTCTTGAGCAGCTGATTTAAGTTCACATTCTAACCACTTTCCTTACAGCTTTCACAATTTGGGCCATTGTGCACTAGCCTCAATAACCCTCGGCATCCCAGGGTGTTAGGATTACAGGTGTGAGCCACTGCACTGGCCTCCAGAGTTTTCTTTCTTGTCATTATTCCCTGAACAATAGAGTGTAATAACTATTGACATAGCATTGACATTGTATTAAGTATTACAAATAATCTAGAGATGATTTAAAGTATACAGGAGGATCTGAGTAGGTTATATGAAAATACTACACCAACTAGGGACAGCCCCCACACCCTGGAGCCTTTGAAATACTCAAATTGGCCAATCCGCAGGGAGCCTACAAAATCTAGCTAATCCCACCCCTCTTGCCATACATAACCTGCCCTTTACTTCCAGCTTGCTGTTATCCTGTACCCTGATGCAACTCTATGTGGCCCTGACGAGTAGCCTTCTCTCATTTGGAGCTATAATTAACAAAGAGTCTGTCTTTCAGAACTGTTCAAGTGTCTCTGTGTTGTGCCTGCCATCAAAAGAATCTTTAAATCTTATAAAACACTAACCAAAAAAAGTAGGGTGCCATCAAACCAAAAATTAATGCTGTAATGGTAAATATGTCAATTCTGGTCAACATGACATAGAAAGATGATATTCTGATTCATTCTCAATACTTTAAATACATAGAATTAAAGATAATATAAAAATAGAAAATAAAAAATAGCAGACTCAAAATAAAGATAAATATCTTCACGGACCAAAGACAAAACAGAGATACTAAGCTTAAGACATCTACCTGCTGGTCTATAAGTTTGGAAACAAGAACTGTTGAATATGTTTTCATATCTTGTGGAATAATGGTATCAAAATATGTTCCACCTAGATGGATCAAAACCTAACAAAGGCAATATGAAAAAATATATATCTCTAGTGAATATGGTCATAAGAATCTTTAGCAATATGGCAAGCTGAAATCAACTCTTTAAAAAAAGAATTTCTAATAAACAATTGTTACTTATCCTAAGAATGGCCAAAAGGCTGATGAAAAAAGGTGAAAATCATTAATCATCTCGCAAATAAAAATTAACATTATAATGAGATAACAGTACACCCACCAGATCTGTAACAAAAAAAATGATAATACCAAAAATTGACAAGGGTATAAAACAACTAGAACTCTCATACATTGTTGAGTTGACATTAGAAAAAAAGATTAGACAGTTTCATAAAGCTATACCTGGGCTGCAATCAGCAAGTACACTTCTAGGTATTTACCCAAGATATATGCAAACATATATGCTTACACAAAATGTTGTAAAAGAATACTCATAGAGCTTTATTCATAGTAGCCCAAACTGGAAACTCAGCTCAGGTGTCTGTCAATAGGAGAATAAACAAAGTGTAGTATATTCATATAATGGAATACTACTTAGCATCACAAATTAGTAAGCTATTTGAACAGAGTAATATGTATGTATGTCAAAAACTTTATGCTGAGTGAAAGAAGTCTTACCCAAAAGAGTACCTAGTATATAATGCCACTCACAGGAAGTTATGGAACAAGCAGAGACAAACTAATTTATAGTGGAAAAAAATCAAAATAATAGTTATGACTGAGAGGAGGGATAGGGGTGCGGACTGACTAGAAAGGGGCATAAGAAAACTTTTCTGGGATGATGGTAATATTCTATATTGTGGTAAGAGTTTGGGTGAGTTGTCAACTTCATCAAATTACATGTATAAAATTTGTACATATTATTTTAAGTAAATTTCACCTCAAATTTTAGGAGAAAAAGTAAAAGAACTGTAAACAAAAACTGAAGACTAGCTTATTTGCATGTTGAAATGTTTAGGACTGAAGTGTACTGATGTGTGCAACTTACTTAAAATGCCTACAAAAAATAAGATGGCTTGATGCATGGGTAGAGGGATGGATGGATACATTCATATGTATGTTGATATGATAAAGCGAGTATGAAAATGTTAACTGTAGAATATTGGTAATGAGTATATGGTGTTCACTATAAAATTCTTTCAAATTTTCTGCATGCTCAAAATATTTTATAATATAATATTGAATAATAAGTTGTCAGTCTAAGGCTTTGGGAGAAGTATATATATAACTTTAACTCCAGAAACTGGCAACATTTTCCTCTGGCTCTGTGTCTAGATCTGTATTACCTACCATGGCTTTGGGGGCAGAAATACTGAATCATCAACATGATGGAAGATTCCTGAGGTGGCTCTGAGATAAGAACTACAAATGCTCTAGGAAGAAAGAGAGAAAAAGAAGGAAAAATCCCACTCAAAATAAGACTCCTATCAAACATAAAACATGAAGAAATTGTACGTTAGGAAAGGAAACCATCAGAACTCACCACTCAAAATATTAGTTTCATGAAATCCACGAGGAAGGCTGCAAAGTCCCAGTGAAAAACAGGGATCATAGATGATGTTAATCACTTCTAAGACAAAGAAATTGTAAATTAAACATTAAATTTTTATTTTTCAGCATGACATGTCTCTGATGAGACCTTGCATTGGTATATACTATTTTAAGTGTATAAAGAAAGGTCCCAGAGAAACAAACATATCCAATTCTAAACAACTGTGACTTGGCCTTTGAATCCTTCAGAGACTATTCAGCTCTTAATGTCTTAAATTAATACATTTCCTTTATTCAATAAATATTTATTAAATTCTTATAATGTTCTAGGTACTGTCCCAGGTGCTGGGATTCAGTGATGGAAAAAAACAGATAATGTCAAAGCCCACAAGGAGAAGACTCTGAAGACTTATTTTTACTTCTGAGGCATGATGGGGACGAAAACTTGAGGGAATAATTAGGGTAAAGCTAGAAATTAAATACTTATTGGGCCCCCAGGATCAGCTAATTGAGTTAGCAAAAATAATCTATGCAAATTACATATAGTAAATGTCTTCTTTATTTTGTTTCTATATAAGACTAACAAGACATTGTGGTGGACTGCTGGTTGCCATTGAATACAAAACACATTTTTATCGGGAGACCTAAAGTTGGTGATTTCTTAAATGAGATCAGGACAAATTGTGAGGAGTGAGCCTTGTGGTTCCTCAAATAGTTAAAGTTATGTGGTTGACAAAAGTCACAGATTTTATCAATTGAACTGAATTTTATTGAGCTGTATTTTTGGTTAAAAACTCTGATGTACATGTTGAAAGAGAAATGTGAACTATTTCTCCAACTAGCTTTAATACAGACTTCAGCGTAGCCTCATCTTTCTCCCACATGATATAATCATGTCAAAATTATATTCAGGATGTCAGCAAGATGGCAAAATAGGAAGTCTCAGACTCCACTTCCCCCAACAGAAACTTCAACTACCAACTATTCATAGACCAGAGCATCCTTTGTAAAACACCATAACTTAGAAATAAGCTTGAGGATCCAGCGTGGTTTGCAGAATTTCATTTGGAATGAAATCCAAATTAGAAGGGTAAGAAGAATGATCTTATTTTGACTGCACTGCCCTGGTCCTCCCCTAAGTTGACACAGTGCCAGACAGAGAGATGTTCCCTGGGGCTCTGGTTTCTACAGCGGGAAAAGAGGATCAGAGGCAGTCATTCAGCCTAGCTTCCCTAGCATTCTGAGATGCTTCCCAGGAAGCCCACTCTGGTCTCACTTCACAGGGAACATTAGGAGAAATGGCATGGCAAGACCACGTGGGGTCAGGTAGAAACAAAGAAAGGAGGCAGAGATCATAGTGACCAACACATGGATCTTGGTGTTACCTTTGTGTTCCTGCAAGCTGTGGTGCCAGATTGGAGATAAAAGCCAGTAGGAATAAAAGACAGTGGGAATATGTTCTTTTCTGAGATCTATTGCAGAGCATGGTGAATATAGTTAATAATATAGCATTGTACATTTCAAAGTAGCTAAGAGAGTAAATTTCAAATGATCTCACACAAGAAATGTTAAGTATTTAAGGCAACGTATGTTAACTAGTTTGATTTAATTCACATTGTATTCATAAATCATAACATTACTGTGTGCCCCATAAATGTATATGTTCATAATTATAAATTGTCAATTTATAATAAAATAATGAAAAAGAATTTATTTATTTATTCAGGATATTATGGGGGTACAAACATTTTGGTTACATGTAATGCATTCGCATCGCCCAAGCCAAGACTGCAAGTGTGTCCCTCCCCCATACAGTGCATTGCGCTTCCATTAGTTGTGGATTTCTCCCCTATACCCCCTCAACTGGCACCCAGTGACTATTACTACCATGTGAACACCTTAGTGTTGATCAGTTAGTACCAGTTTGATGGCAAGTACATGTGGTGCAGGTTTTTCCCTCTTTGTGATACCTCACTTCAAAGGGTGGGCTTGATCTTTATCCAGAATAATATAAGAGGTGCTAGATCACCATTGTTTTTTGTAATTGAGTAGTATTCCATGGTATACATATATATAAAAGCTTCTGCACGGCCAAGGAAACTATCATTAGAGTGAATAGACAACCTACAGAATGGGAGAAAATATTTGCTTTGTACACATCTGATAAATAATTTTAAAATGTTTAAAAATTACATTAATTTATCTATTCAAAAATATTACCAAACAGTAACCATGTGGAGATCTCTCTGCTAAGTGATAGGAACATAGCCATGATCCTGTGGATATGATTTCTGACTTCATGGGATTTATATACTTGAGGGGAAAATTGCCAATAATCAAAGAAACAAAGAAATAAGATACTTATGATATTCAATAATTGCTATGTAAAAAATAAATTGTGTAGTGGCTATTGAATTCAGAGGCTTTCTTATCTTGATGCAGAATTAATCCAGTGGGCGATTTTCGAGGTTTCTCATTTAGAGAAATTCAGGTCAATTCAATTGTGCTCTTCACATCTTGATGAAACTTACTATAGTAATTTTTTTTTTCTAATCTTAATGGGTATGAAATAGTATTTCATTTTGCTTTTAATTTGCATTTTATTGGTATTTAATTTGCATTTCCCTAGTAACAAGGGTGTTTGAACATCTTTTGATATGTTTATTGGCTATTTGAGTTTACATTTTCTAAACTTTCTTATCTTGAAGTTTGTACTTAATTAAAATTTCTTTTAATGTCAAAGAATTTTTTCTCATTTTATTCATACACATTAATTTCTACTATTTCCAGGATTCTTCAATCTTATATGTACAAGCCCTAATATTCAATAGACAAAAGGCACTCCAGTCTTTGGAACCTATGCATTGTAAAAAATGTTGAGTTTTAAAACTTGATACAATGTTTGCTACATAGCAATTTTCATAATATACAGGGTGTCCCAAAAGTCTCCATACAAAGGAAAAATTGTGTTATGAATATTTTGTAAATAAAGGTACATTTGGCTACAATTTCCCATTTCCCCTATGTACGGCAACTTTCGGGATGCCCTGTATATACATATATGTGCATATATATACATATATATAAAATAAAATATATTTGGGTTAAATTTATTTATCACAGGGACAATGTTTGCAGTATTCTATCTGCTACGAACTTGGAAAATTGAAGCTTGAGTTGGAGAAATTCTGGAAAGACTTTTCTATAGAACAGATATTCCATTATTTTACTTTTGCATTGTAGCTCTGCAAATCCCCCCATCTGCTCCATATTTCAATAAATTTTGTTATCCAATGGTCTTTTGTGCCGACAAAGGAAATGAACTGAGTTCTATGTCTAATTCGGTGTCATGCAGAACAGGGAAAGCATGAATGCCTTTTTAGATTATCATCACCTGAACCAATTGGAAAGAAAATGGAATGTATGGTCAGAAGTACGTAAGAGTAGACTGGACGTGGGGAACTTTACGGAAATATTCAGACTTTCTACATATCATGGAATGGTGTTTTGAGCTAATCATTATATTTAAAGCAACAGGGCAACTCCAGATTTGGTTTTCCATGTTTAATTTTCCACTCCTAAGATAGGGGAAGAGTTGAAATATCCAGGTAATATAGCAGAGTAGCTGAGTGTTTTAGGACCATTCAGTGAAGAATATATATACACACACATATGTTGTTAGACAACAAACTATTCCTTTAACCTCCTCTTAGTCCAGAATGCTTTAGTTTAATAAAGTTTTATAGAGGAAAGTGAGAAAAGAGGCTGAATTCTACATTTAATCTGGATACCTACACGGACAGAAAGGAAAAAATATTAAGGAAGAGCATAGAGAACAAAAATTTACCACAGGGAAATTTACTCAAAAATGATCAAGAAGAAATTAAGTCTAAACCTATTCCATCCACACCACACATCACAGATGAAAATTTACCTAAATCTTGGGGGAAGAATAGGATTGGAATTTGAGCTATTCTCTTTTACATCATATGGGATGGTGAAATTGTTGTTAAACCCACGCTCTTTAAGAAGCACATTAGCTAAATTTGCAACTGACTATTGTGTAACTCAACTTCACTGGTTCTCAAATATAGTTTTATTTTAGAACCACATAGGAGGCATAAAAAATAAAAATATTGAGTCCCTACTTCATACCAATTAAATAATACCCTCTGGTGTTTGGTCTTATGCATTGGCATTTTTTTTAGTTTTCCAGGTGATTTATCAAGAATTGAGAACTGAAACCTGAGTCTGTCAGACTGAGCCAACCTGGGTAGGGATATAACTATTCTAGCTACTTCTTTGTAGTTGGATATTTTGTAGACTTTTTACACAAGTCACCTCCCAGGAGCAGAGCTCACTGGTGGCAGTTCCTGCATGTCCCAAACCTAGCTAGAGTGAAATATATTAGTTTAGAGTAGTGTTTCTCAAACTTGGGTTTTCATAAGAATCAACTGGGGAGCTTTTTAAAAATACATTAAGTGGCTCACTCAGAGCCTACTGAATAAAAATCTTTAAGGATCTCTAGGAGAGGAACTTAGAGTTTGAGTTTTTAACAAATATCTTAGGTGAATCTTATGGTGAGACAAATTTGTTAGACATTTGGAGATACTCACCATTCCAAATTAGGACCTTGGACTTTCAACATCTCATCTTTCCAAGACGACATCCTAATAGCACATAGGAAAATGGACAAAGTTTACCCTCCATAAAATCTCGGGACTTTTTAAGGTTATGCTAAAACATGTAGTCAAAAGACAAATGGGATGCCACATTCTGATTAGGCTTTAGCAATCTTTGCAGGCCTGGGATAACCAGTATGATTAATGCTTTTTAGGAGATCTATTCTAAAAAAGAAAGACCAAGCCTGTTTCATTTCTAAATACTATTGAAATATTTACTTATACACTGATGATTTGTTCATTATCTGTATCAATTAAAAATTAAAAACAACAGTGCCACAACAACCCCAAAATAGTCAAAATTTTCCTAATTCCTCAAAAATAAAAGTAGGGTGATTTGCATATCCACATATCCAGAGATCTTCTTCCAATCCTGAATATTTAAGTAGGTCTAATTTCAGATAAATATGTGACACCTGAGCTAGTGAGACACGCTGCTGAACACACAGCTGGGAATCATACCCCGCATTGGTAATTACATCTAGCCAATGGGCAGACTCCCCTGGGGGGAGTTTCAAACGTTCAGATTTCTGAGCTATGAGAGAATCAAGAAAAGTCAACAACAACAACAAAAAAACTGAAATAGAAAGAAGCTGATATTACATATTTATAATAGTAAATTTTAAGTAGACACAAAGTTAGAGAAACTAGAATAACACACCTAATCCCCAAATCAACAATTGTCCAATTTTCGATCTCCAAAATTTTAGGAGGAAAATTTTAAATCAATTCCAGAAATTACAACATTTTACATCTAAATACTTTATTATGCATGTATAAATGATAAAGATATTTTAATTTTTAAGGTGACAATTTTGCTATTTTCATACCTATCAGAATTTATAATAATTTCTTAATGCCATGCAATAACCAAACAATAATCAAATGTACTTATTCTCTCAAAGATGACTTTTAAAGTTAATTGGTTTTTTTTGTTTATTCTTTTTAATTAGGTTCCAAACAAGATCCATTTATCATGTTTGGTTCTTTTGTCCCTTAAGTCTCTTTTATTTTATCAGGTATCCCCACCTCTACTTCTTTCCTTTGTCATTGATTTTTTGGAGAAACTAGGTCATTTGTCCTTCCTTCTTTCTTAGTTCTAGTATTATTATTTACTTTGTACCTTTATGTTGTATATTTCCTGTAAACTCAAAACTAAATCTAGAAGCTGATTTAATTTGGGTTCATTTCTTTAAATCAAGAATACTTCATTTTGTCACATCATAAGGCACATAATGTCTGGTTGTATCACTTATGGTGATGCTAAGATTGATCTTAGTGGATTCAGGGGAAGCAATAAAGGGAATAATGTGAGAATATATTCCATCTTACATGTGAAATGCACTCTATTTCATTCTTTTATAAAAATGAGTCAAATATTGGAGGAAAAAATATTTCTTTGGAGATTTATGATTCCCCACCTTTCTCTCCTTTGTCATCAGTCTAGTAAAGGAGACTTCCACATGGACTCTCAGAAATGGTTATTTCTGCATTCATGAGACATGGAGCACCAGTGTTCGACTACTGTTTGAGAAAATTTCAAATATCTATAATCACAGAATTTAGGTGACTGCATTGGGATCAACCTACAATCTTCGGGAGCATGAAATGTTCAAGTGTGTTTTGTGGACTAGATATGAGAAAGAGCCAGCATAAGTTTGTGTTGAGTCCTACTCATTAGTAGTACTACATTATCCCACTGAATAAAATGGGCAAGGTGAAACTAAAATAAAATTGTATCGTGCTCATACCCTCGAGTTGTGTATTCTATATTATGGTAAAAAATGAAGACACAGATAGAGCTCGAATGCATTCTACTAAGTGAAGTATCCCAAGAATGGAAAAAAAAGCACCAATGCACTCACCATCAAATTGGTATTAACTGATCAACATATAAATGCACATATAAGAATAGCATCTACTGGATGTCGGGCAGGGAGGAGAGGGAAGGAGGGAGGAGGGGACGGGTATATGCATACACAAAGAGTGTGATGCACACCACCCAAGGGACGGACGCACTTGAAACTCGGACTTGAGGGGGGAGCAGGGGCAAGGGCAACATACGTAATCTAAATGTCTGTACCCCCATAATATTCTGAAATTAAAAAAAAATGAAGACACAGACTGACTAAAAATGCAACTACTGAAGATGACTTGCACATGAGTAAATGTAGACATAATGGAGAAACACTTCTCAGAAATATGGCTGTGATTGGGCCAGAGTTATGGAGTGCTGAATGGACAAAATTACAAGTAGGATTTTTTTTAATGCAGTAAAAAGATTGGAATAAAATGAGGAGACGAAGAGATTATCTAACAGGGCCATCTAGAGGGAAGTGTACACCACCATCACATTACTGGAAGTACTTTGAACACCTGGGGCTTTGAGAAAAGTTGCAAGTGACCATCTGGAAGAGAGAGAAATTCACTTGTATCAAGAGAAATGCAGGAGTGATCCCTAATGATAGGAATTTCCAAAGAATTCAGGAAAGTTTCCCAAGAAAAAATAAGATAAAGTTCAAAAGTAAGCAATCCAATGATAACTTTCTTGGATATATGCAGAGTAGAAGTATTAGCAGCCATCATTCTAAAAGGCTGCATGTTAGAATCACTTGGTCCACACTCCAGAATAATGAAAGCAGAATCCATGCAGGCAACTCAGGCATCAGTGTTGCAGTAGAGATCGCCAAATGATCCCAATATACAGTGAAGTTTGAGAACCACTGTCATAACTGATGTAATCACTTCAAAGGAGGATCAAGTTTCAGTAAAGGTAAATACATGTTATAGTAATTTAAGAGGATGGAGTAGAAAGGGTAAAAGGGGAAGGCTGTGGTGGGAAATCGTAATGAGCATAACAGCATTGGGATGATGACAGGTTTAAAGCTTGGATTTGGGTGTACCATAATCCTAGGTTCTAATCTGGGCTCTACCACCTTTTAGCTGTCTGATCTTCATCAAGTTGTGTATCTTCTCTAAGATTCTATTTTCTTATTTCTAAAATGGTTTTATTACTAGCACCTATCTTGTTTATTTTATCTGTTTATTGTTTATATTCTCCCACTGAATTGTCAACTCCATGAGAATAGGATTCTTGTCTGTCTTGTTCAAAACTAAATTTCCAGTGCCTAGAACAGTGCTTGGGCATGTAGAAAATGTTTGTTATGTATTTGTTGAATAGGTGGATGGAAATATATTTTTTTCATTGTTTACTATATTTTGGGCACTTTTTTCTAAGCAATTGTCTTGATCTATTTTGTGTTACTATAACAGAATAGCTGAGACTGGGTAGTTTATTTTACAAAGAGGTGTATTTGGGTCAAGATTCTGGTGGCTGTAATGCTCAAGATTGAGTGTTTGTATGTGGTGGGGGCCTCAGGCTGCTTCAACTCATGGTTGAAAACAGAAGAGGATCTGGCATGTACAAAGGTATCACATGGTGAAAGAGGAAGCAAGAGAGAGAAATCAAGGAAACTAGACTCTTTTCAACAACCCACTTTCTGGGGACTGATCCATTCCCGTGAGAACTCACTCACCCCAGCAGGAGGGCATTAGAGTGCATTAATCTATTTATATGAAGGATGTGCTCCCATAACCCAAACGCCTCCCACTAGGCCCCACCTCCCAATACTGCCACATTGGGGGTCAAATTTCAATATGAATTTTGGTGGGGACAGACAAACTATATTCAAACCATAGAAGCAATTTGCATCCATCCTTTTACCTAATCCTTAAAATAGTCCCAAGAGATGGGTACTATGATTATTTCCAATTTTCAGAAGAAAATGAAGCGGAGGTCCATTAATTAGTAGATAGTAGAGATGGTATGATGTATGTATAGCACTTTGCTAAACTGGAAAATTTGCACTGAATGGTAGCTAATAATGAGAACATGATCAAAGCCATAGTGAAATTAACTGCCCTTAAGACTCTGAGAGGAACACAGGTGTTAGGTTTTGTATGTGAAGTCATGTACATGAGAACTGGAAATTGAGATAGCTAATACAAGATGATATTCAGAAGTATGCAACCATTGTTGACATTCCAGATGAAGCATAATTAAAAAGGAGATGGGAGAGCAAGCCCTATATACCAAGACAGAGATTTTTGCTCATGTTGAATTTTGGCTTTTCCAGACTCAACCTCCTATATCTATCATTGACAAACCAATGGATTACTGTCAAAATTTATTTGATCATTTTTGCATGGAAGAAAACACTGAAGGAAGTGATGTTACTTTAAGCCAGGAAATAGTATTCTTGAGAACAGCTTATAAGAGGCAGGGTTTTTTTTTCTTCTGTTCAGAGAGTACAAACAAAACTAAACAAAAAACACTACACAAAACTCAACTTCATCAGTTCCCATAGAAGTGTAATGTCACCTCTGGAAACTTTCTAGCTTTACCATTACTAACCATAAGAATGCAAAGATATTTCTGTCTTCAAACCCATGTTGAATCTCACCATTTTGTTAGGATTGTCAGCAACACAGAGAATTACCCCTTAGAACATTTTCATGGGCAAATTGTTTTTAAGTGGCATATTTGTATTATTTTTAAAGTGTCAAGCTTCATTGTAAATCACCAGCCTATTCTACTCTGAATGTCAGCATTTTTCTTTTGTACAGATACTGTGTCCTTAACTCGACAATTTAGTCAGATGATCACTTTGCAGTTCATCCATGTAATCCCAGCATAACAGATGATCATTAGAAGATCAGAGTTGAAAAGTGTGAGAATGCACAAGTAATCTCTGGACAGGATTAAAATCAAATTGTCTGCCAACTTGGTACCGATAGGGAGAGCTGTGCTTTATGCACTGTCCAGTAAACTACATGCCCTATTTAGCAAAGGAAATACGTAAAACTAAATTAAAAACCATATGTCTATGCATTTAATTGCTTCTGTAAAATCTCTATTTCTTGAAATAATGTAAACAAAACAACATCAATGAAATGAATAATTAATGCTATCAGAGCCTCATAGTATCTATTTAAAATTTAATCTTCTAAAAGCAAACATATTTTTCTAATGTGAATTTTTATTAGCCTATAAATAATATACCATAGTTCTACTAAAGGATACTTACAGATGCACATCAGTTCTAAAGCTACGTATAAATATGCAGCCCCTTGAAATAGAGTTGGTTGAAATAGTTTCATATATCAAAGCACAGCTACCTTTCCAGTGATTGAAGAGGAATAAAGTAGATTCAATTATTGTTTCTAATTTTTCCCTCCTTCCCTATAACCAAATTCTGCACACGTACATTCCCTTGGTCATGAAACTTGGTAATGTCTATTAATAGAATCGGTGGACTTTTCCTCTCTGCCCCATTGACTTTGAGCTTTACCACATGATTAGCTGTGGACAATGACTAGTTAGCAGATATGATGTGAGTGGAGGCTTTAACTGTGTTGGTGTGGTTTGGCTTTGCCTCTTGTCCTTCTGTGAATGCACTACAAAATCCATTGTTCCTTTCCAAATGAAAGACACCTGGAGAAGATCTAGACCCAAAACCATAGCCTGAAACAAAGCTATTCTAGTTGACCTGTAAATCTGTCAGTGAGGGGAAAAAACATGAATGCCTGTTGTTGTAAGCAGTTGAGATTTATCAATTATACCGCAGAATCATTTTAGCAGGGAACTAAAGGATAAAAAGAGAAATGAGAAAACTGAGGCATGGAGCAAGAAAAGGGCCTTTCTCAAGGTTACATAGCAAGTCACGAGACACTCACAGTTAAAACATAGCTGTTTGCATTTAATTCAAGTAGTTTATCACCTTGACCAATATATTATTTTTTGATAGAGTCATTCATTTTCTTATACATGTATGTATATATGGCATTCAGAAATTATAACCAACTTAATCATCTAAGAAGGAAGATAAGTTAAAATTTAAATATCAATTCAAATAAACAGAGGCAGCTTTGAGTATAGATCTCAGAAATTCTGGATTTGAAATCCACATGTTTTGCCATGTATTTGTTCATTGTTCTGCTCTGTTTTTTCTGAACCTCAGTTCTTTTAAAAAGATTTAACATAAGTTTTTCAGAGTCTTTGAAAGAGATTTTTTAAGTAATGGCCCAGTAGGTGACTGGTGCAGAGTATGTAATAAATATTTTGTATTAAACACAAATTTAATTCCTTAACATCCTAAGATACTATGTGAATTAAAAATACTTTGTTCATTTATACTTATCAGATTGTTGCAAATACATCACAGTTGATCAAATCTTCCTCTCTAGAGCTTATAATCTAAGTCATGTGTCATCAATTTAGAAGTGGATTTGATAAAATTTTATGTTCCCAAATATTCATCTATTGTTAACAGAGAGTGAAAAATCTCTTAAGAAGCATTTCATTCTCCTGCTTCATTGTTGAAAACGCTTTGATATTACAAAAAATTATGTAGAATGTAGAACAAAGAAATATGCCATAAAAAACAAGGAGTAAAGAATTTCTCCCTTCTCAGCATTTTCAGAGTTTTGCTATTCCTGGAATCAAAGTAGAAGTAGTAGAATTGCCAATGCTCTTTAACAATTTCTTAAAGGAAATTTTGCTTTACTTACTGTCATTTAAATGTTATTAATGGAAAATGTCACAAAAGTTTGTATTTCATGGTCAAGTAAGGTGATAAAACTCAGGATAAAATACTTTCACAGGGAATCTTTTTAAAGGATTTCGAAAAGTTTTTTAAAAGAATCTTCTGCTGATATGCAAATCCATAATTGATACAACTTTTTAACTTGTAGCCTACAGTACAAATATCTTCCTTAAAGTTAAAGCAGAACTTATGGAATAATATTATTGTACAGGATATCTAGAGTTTACTAATATTTTTAATCTACCTGAAAATTAAAAATAATTAATACTGGTTATTTTCCTGATAGGGTCTTTAGGTATACATAATTCCTTTTCGACACAAACCCAGGAGTGAATTGATGTTATTGACCATCCAATAAAAAGGTTAGGGTACTTTCTAGTTATGTTTCCAAGCCTATAGGTCTGTAACCAGTGAAAGTGAAAGAAGGGAAAATATAATGGTGTTTCTTTTTACTATTTAGAACCTGGAGGAAGAAAGTTAACCATCTAGTGCCTTTATGTCTTGAATAAACTCAGGTAGTTCAGGTGGGTAGGCAATACATTACTATGAAAATATTTACTTCCTATGAGATAATCTAATCATAAATCTTATTTGAATTCTTCTTGATTTTCACATTATTTTTCTTACTTAAATAACTCTAGGAGAAAAATAGCATCTATATTTAACCAGAGGTAATTAGTAAATTAATAAATGTACATTAGTTAATTAAATTAATAAATTAATAAAATTATGCTGAAAATAGTTACACATTATTGGTATATCTGTTGGAATATTTATCAGTGTCATAAACATTCAACCATTTTCCTTAATGATAAGTAATATCACATGTTTTAGAAAAATCATATTTTTCCCTTTTTCTCCTGAGAAAAATCAAGGTCAGGTCACAGTCCCATGTTATTTATCTTTCTCTAAATATTACGATTGAAAAAATAATAAAAACGGAATAAAAGTAAGAATAATGTTAAACACTGGAACTTAGAAAGGTCAACAATGATATCTACTGCTTAGAATAGGTCAAATCTCTGAAAGCATTCAGAAGTCTTAGAGACTTTCAGAGATCTTAAGTTTTCTTCAGTGTTTGCACTAAGCTTAAGCTAGTTCAATACAACATGGAAACCTACAAAATTAGCAAATTATCAAAGTGCTCCCTTTTTTCCTCTATGATAATTTGGAAATGATACAAATTATTAAAAAGAAAGATATCTTACCCCAATTTTTAAAAGAAATATTTAAAGAACACTTAATTTTTATTTTAAAAGGCGGTTATAGCTGAAGCACTTTGAAAAACATATTAAAATGGAAACTTCATTCTTGGAAATCACATATAGGCAGATATGTCCTCCTCTCTGGCCTTGTCTTTTACCTCTCCGTGATGTAACTGTGGGCCACATTGAACCAGTTGCAGTTTCTACGTTTTTTATGCTGGTTAACGCATATATGTCTTTACACATGCTATTGCTTCTGCCTAGATCGCCTTTGCTTTTCACTTTGATGACTCAATTCAAGGACTACATCTTCTAAAATAGATGTTCTGTCCCCTGATCCCCACTCAGGGTTACGTGCCCTCTTTCGTGCACTTAATGAATCCTATATTCTTTTTTTAAGAAAATATTTTTAATTATTATGGGTGCATAATAATTGCATATATTTATAGGGTACATGTGATATTTTAATATAGTCATACGATGTGAATTAATCAAACCAAAGTAATTGGGGTATCCACCACTTCAGGCATTTATCATTTCTTTGTGTTAGGGACATTCCAATTTAACTCTTTCAGTTGTTTTAAAGTGTACTTTAACTTATTATTGATTATAGTCACTTTGGATTCTGTATTCTTTTTAAAGCAGTTCTCTCACACTGTTATTGTCTTCCTATCTCTCCTCCAGACAGGTACTGTGCAAACTTCTATAAATGTCCATTTTAAATTTTTTTTTTTTTTTGAGACAAAGTCTCACTCTGTTGCCCGGGCTGGAGTGCCATGGCGTCAGCCTAGGTCACAGCAACCTCCAACTCCTAGGCTCAAGCAATCCTTCTGCCTCAGCCTCCTGAGTAGCTGGGACTACAGGCATGAGCCACCACGCCTGGCTAATTTTTTCTATATATATTTTAATCGTCCAGCGAATTTTCCAGCTAATTTTCTTTCTATTTTTAGTAGAGACAGGATCTCGCTCTTGCTCAGGCTGGTCTCGAATTCCTGAGCTCAAATGATCCACCCACCTCGGCCTCCCAGAGTGCTAAGATTACAGACGGGAGCCACCGTGCCCAGCCTTAAAACTTTAAACATATCTGGACATGCACTTCCAATAAATGTAAGCATTATGACATTTATGTATGCATGTATACTTACTGATAAATGTTTGCTGACAATACTTCACTCATACATATGCATACCTCTGATAATCCATATATTAAGTTCTTTCGAGACTTGTTTTAGAATAAACAATGAAAATAGACAGAAATTTTAACATACCATTCCTGATAACAGGTGGCAAGATGGCAGACGAAAGACACCACCAGCCAGAGCCTCTCTGCAAAAAGGAGAAATTTTAGATGACAGAGAAAAATACAAACAGATAAACGTAGATTGGATGAGGGTCCAAAGGAAGGGTGCCTGAACCTACAGGAGACTCCACAGGAAGAAGTTGCAGAGCAGAACAGGAAGGAGAAAGGCATCAGTAGGGATTAAGCCCTAAGAGCCTTGGAGACCAGGGAGAAAATTCCCCTCCCTTGCATCTCGGACTGCCGGTGGGCTCCCAAGCTGCTGGATAGACCTGCCAACACCAGCCCAGAGACTGCTGGCACCAGTAGGCGGAGGGCTTCTTGTGGACAGGGCAGCAGGCTCCCAGCCTCTCTCCCCCACCTCCCCTGTGCCCTTTTGTCCCACAGACCTGAGCTGATCAGCAGGTGCTTCTCTACCCACCGAGCACCTTTGTCCTCCCCAGGGGGCTTCTACCCCTCAGGTTCCATCTTGCTTGTCCCCACACAGACATTTCCCAATCCTGGCCCAGACTGCCGGAGCCACAGAGGTCCAGTGGGTCCCGGGCTATCCATGTGACTCCAGAGCCCTGTTATTCTGAGCAGACTGTCTCCTGGAGAGAGAATTGGACATGACCAGAGGATGGCCTTTTCTCCACCTAGACTCTTATTTGCCTCTTCCCACCCCCCACCCATGGCTGCAGAGAGAGACAATTGAGCCACCACATGGAGGCATCCACAGGAAATGGGGCTCAGACATTTCCTTTTGGGTCCTGCAGTGGACTGAGGGATGCTTGGACTGTGAGCTCCCTACTGGCTGGCCCTTCCTGGTGCTGCCTGCCTGGTGACTCCAGCAGAGTGAGGCAAACCTTGAGGCAGAGGGACATTGAACCACCTTGGGCATGTCGTGGGTGACTTCATTCTTCTCCCTAGCATGGACAGGGATTCATATCCAGGGCCCTGCAGGCCAGATCTAGTACACCCAGGTCTCAATTGCATTGCACGGAGACACAGAAGGATCATTTGTAAATTAGTTTGGAGGGGGCGGTTCCTACAGGGGCAGATTGGGGCGACAGTGCAGTGTGTGTGGGTTTTGGCTGCACACTCCCAGTGCACCCATCCTCCCACAGGAGGGCCACACTCCCAGCTCAGGCTGGGATCCTGGGCAGGGAACCTCCAATCCTGCATCACAGTCATGGAGGAACTCGGCTACGTTGAGGTCCTGCCTGCAGGCAGAGGCTGGGGAAAAAAGCCGTGGAATAAGGGAGGGTGGAAAGGAGTGAGGCCTGCTCCAGACTGCTTGATTGAGAGTCTCAGGCAGCCCCATCTCCACACAGACTTTCTGGTTGAGTGGGGCCACTTCAGCCCCTCCCTGGCAGCTTTGCACGAAGGTCTGGAGCACTAAGGGGATTCGTCAAGACAAGACCTGCCCTCTAGGAAGTACTCAGAACAGCGTTACACACAGATCAGCACCATAGACATTCACCAGTGTAAAATTATCCAAAAGCTCAAGGTTAAAGGCCAGATACCCGAAATCAAACAACCCCATTAAAAAGTGGGCAAAAGACCTGAATAGGTCTTTGACCCCTGCTAAAAGCATTTGTGGGGTCTGAGGACTGGCTTACCCAACGCAGCCCCGCCCAGCCTAACTCCCCCTCACCCCACTGAGGTGGAGAATAAGGACTCACCTGGAAGTCCCAGGGCCCCACTTACCACCTGGGGCATTAGAGTGCTTCTCCTGAGGAACTAGAGCTGGTCACAGGACCCCCAAACAGCATCACAGTTTGTTCCTTCTGGCAAGCGCCACCTACTAACAGGGAGATTAATTCGCACACCCTTTTACTGCATTTACTGACTCATCATATAGGGTGTGGTTGATTGTCACCCATGAGCACCACCTACTGGCTCAGAGATTAAACTGGGCATGTCGTTATCTAAACAAAACAAAATCCAAAGGTAAGAAGCAGCAGCTGCTCCACATGAGAAGGAATCAGTGAAAGAACTCCAAAAGTATAAAGAATAAAAGCAAAAGGACACCTTCAAAAGGGAACACCAGCTCTCTAGCAATGGATAACAATGAAAATCAGAACACTGAAATGAAAGATGAAGAATTTTGAACATGGATTGTAAGGAAGCTCAATGAAATGCAAGATAAAGTGGAAACCCAACACAAAGCAACCACAAAAAGAATGCAGGAAATGAATGAAAAATTCACTAAAGAAACTGAAATATTAAAGAAAAATCAAACAGAACTTCTAGAAATGAAAAATTTATTCAGTGAATTACAAAACACAATGGAAAGCCGTAAGAATAGTTTAGATCAAGCAGAAGAAAGAATCTCAGAGATTGAATATAACACGTTTCTATTAAATACATGTGGTGATCCAATTTGGAATTCTTTTCCCAAAAATATGTTTTTGTCTGATCTGTCAAAGATCAGATGGCAATATGAGGAAGGTTTTATAAGTAGGTTCTCTGTTCTGATCCGTTGGTCTCTGTCTCTATTCTTTTACTGGTATCATGCTGTTTTGGAAGGAAGCTCAATAAAATACAGGAGAAAATAGGAACCCAACACACACACACACAAAAACAACACAGGAAATGAATGAAAAATTTACTAAGGAAATCTAATTATTTAAAAAAATCAAACAGAACTTCTAGAAATGAAAAATTCATTCAAGGAAATACAAAACAGAGTGGAAAGCCTTAAGAATACATCAGATCAGACAGAAGAAAGAATCTCAGAGCTTGAAGAAAACACCTTTGAGTTAAAAAATGTCAGTCAAAGAGAAAGATCTGAGAAACAAGAGGAAAGAACAAAACCTAGAAGAATAATGGAATTATGTAAAAAGGCCTAACATAAGAATCAAAGGCATCCCTGAGAGCAAAGAAAAAAATATAAAAGGGTTGGAAAACCTATTTGAGGGAATAATTGAGGAAAATTTCCCTGGCTTTGTGAGAAATCTAGATATTCAGGTACAAAACTCAAGGGACCCCTGGGAGAATTTTTTTTTAGAGATGAAATCTCACTCTGTCACCCAGGCTGGAGTGCAGTGGTATGATCAGAGCTCACTACAGCCTCAAAGTCTTGGGCTTAAGTGATCCTGCTGTCTCAGAGCCCCAAGTAATTGGAACTACAGGCACATGTCACTGCACCTGGCTAATTATTTTAGAGAGGAGTTCTTGTTATGTTTCCTAGGCTGATCTTGAACTCTTGCCCTCAAGCAATCCTCCTACCTCAGCCTCCCAAGTAGTTGGGATTACAGGTGCAAGCTACCACACTCAGCTATATATGTGTCTTTATACTAAAAGGAAGTTTCTTATAAGCCACATGTAGTTCAATCTTGTTTTTGGATCCACTCTGACGATATCTGTAATTGATGTATTTAAATCATTTTTTATAAGGTAGAGTTAATATGTACCATATTTGTTACATTTTCTATTCATTGCCCTTATTGTTTATTTTATTTTATTTTTTTGTCTTCCACTGTTTTTCTGCATTCTCTAATTTTAATTGAGTATTTTTATAGTTCCTTTTTTCTTTTCATTCTCGTCATTC
Organism: Avahi laniger; assembly: GCA_963575035.1. Lineage (NCBI taxonomy): Eukaryota > Metazoa > Chordata > Mammalia > Primates > Indriidae > Avahi > Avahi laniger. Next base: position 79,800 of record CAUYSK010025930.1, read on the forward strand.
ATTTCACTTACACATTAACTATAATTACTGAATATATTTTTGCTATTATTATTTTAAACAAACTATATGCTGCTAAATCAATTAAAAATAAGAACAATAAAAGTTTACATTTTATTTTTATTTATTCCTTTTTTAATGTTCTTCCTCTCTCTATGTAGAAACAAGTTTCTAATTTGTGTCATTTTCCTACTCCCTGAGGAACTTCTCTTAACATTTCTTTCAAAGAAGGTCTACTGACAACAAATTTCTTTAATTTTTGTTTTTCAAAAAAAAATTCTACCTTCACTTTTGAAGGATAATATCACTGAGTACAAGATTCTAGGTTGGTGATTTTTTTGACATGGTAAATATTTCATTCCACTCTCCTCTTGCTTTTGTGGTTTTAAAAAGAAGTCCACAACAATTCTTACCCTTGATCGTCTCTATAGGTAAGGCATTTATTTCCTCTGACTTCTTTGAAAATTTTTTGTCTTTGATTTTTGATTATGATATGGCTGAGTATAGATTACTTGGTATTTGTCTTGTTCGGTGTTCTCTGAGTTTCCTGTATCTGTGATTTGGTGTCTATCATTAGTTTTTGGAAATTCTTAGTTATTATTGCCTCATATTTCTCTTTTTTTCTTATTTCCTCCTCCTTCTGTTATTCTCATTTTATATATGTTATACTTTTTTAAATTGTCCCACAGTTTTGGGATATTTTGTGTTGTGTTTTTCATTCTTTTTTTTCTTTTTAGATTTTAGTTTTGAAAGTTTCTGTTGGCATCAAGCTCACACTGATTTTTTCCTCAGTTCTGTCTATTCTTTTGATAGACGCATGAAAGACATTCTTCATTTTTGTTATGGCTGGTTTTTTTAAAATTATTTCTGCCATTTCTTTTTGATTTTTTCTTAGTGTCTCCATCTCTCTGCTTATATTATCCATCTATTCTTGTATGTTGTCCACTTCTCCCATTACAGCCCATAGGATATTAATCACAGTGCTTTTAATTCATGATCTGATAAACCCAACATTTTACCATATGAATCTGGCACTGATGCTTGCTCTAACTTTCAAACTATGTGTTTTGTTGTTGTTGTTTTTGTTACTGATTATGCCTTGTAATTTTTGTGGCAAGTCAGGTTGTTCGGACTGTGTAAAAAGAAACAAGGTAAATAAGCCTGCAGTGTAAGGTTTTTAGATTCATCTGGTGAGGGTTTGGACAGTGTTTACTGTTTACCATAGCTGTAGGTGTCAGAGGCCAAAATTTCCTCCGATGTTTTTATTTTTCTCTCCTTTGTTGTCTTTGGGTTTCCCTAGTTATTTCTTAAATATTGTCTGAAAAGCATTGTCTTTTCAGTTATATCTCTCTAGTATTATACAGGAGGCTTATTGATGTGGTGGTGAAGTTTTAGGGGAAGGAAATTATTCTACAGTCCTGATTAGTCCTGTCTTTTACTTAGCCTGTACCCTTGGGCTATGATCTTCACAATGGCTTCTGTGGTTTTGCTGTGTACCCTCACCCCTAGCCCTTAGGAGAAACAGGAAGGCTAGAGGGTGTTAGAGTTGGATACTTCCTACTTCCTTTCTGCTGCCCTGAAGGCTATATTGGCGTAGAGTTGGATATTTGCCCTTCCTCCACGCCAGCTAGCTCTAGCAAAACTCCCTTAGAATAAGCCCTAGTAAAATAGTTTCTCTTGAAGGCAGGCCTTATTAAGAAAAATAGAAAATCTGGGTGTATTTTAAATGTTTACTTTCCATTCCCCCTGCTGGAAGCATGAAGAGGGTTTTCTCAGATCATTACTGTGAAAAGCTGATAGGCTCCTGGAGAGAAAATTCATGAGAGTGTCACCCGTCCCTCTCCAGAAGACTAAGCCTGAAGGAGGGTTTTTAAGTAATGGGGGTGAGTTAATGGAAAAGTACTGTGGACTTTAGAAGGGAGGTTGATCAATGGGACGTGTCCAGTACATTGAGTTATTCCTGAGTTTGCGAACGTTTGTCTCTGTGGTTAGGCCATCTGTGTTGCTGACTGGCACTAATGAGCACCCTTGGATGTCAGGCCAGGGAATAGGGACACTGTCTTCCTCTTGGCTACATTTCAAAGGGATGGCTCCCAGGTACTTGCCAAAGACAATCTTGTTTGTAAAACTGGCCAGAGGCTTTTAAAAAATATTTACATCTCAAAGAGATAGAAGAAGAAATTACAGGCACACGTTGTCTAAAGTAGACTTCAAGGAAAGGAGGTCAGGAACCTAGGAAGAACCTGTCTAGAATCTGGTCTAGCTGAGGAAATAAATGGTTAAGGCCATCTGGGTCACCATGATGTCTTACTCAGATTATTACAGTAGTTTCTTTGCTTCTGCCCCAAATAAATGACTCTGTTATGTATAATAAAATTATAATTCCTCCTTAAAAAAAAACTCAACAGCTTCTATTTCATGCAGATTAAAAACCAAAGTCACTGGAATGGCCATCTAGTTAGTTCACAATCTGAAGTATATCTCAGCATAAAATCTTAGCAGCATAAAACAACAAATATTCATTTAATTCACAAGCATGTGGATCAATTGAAGGATCTTCTGATTTATGCTGAGATTTGTGGTGTGACTCTGCTGATATAGGCAGGGTTCATTTGTTTTGCCTCCGTTCTGCTTCCTGAGTTACTTGTCCTCTTTCTAGAGCCACTGGACTAGCCCAAGCATCGTCTTCTCATGGCTGTAGTGGAAGTGCAGAAGGGCAAGGGAAAAAATATGAGGACTCAAAGGATAAGGTTGAAACAGGCATACTGTCATGTCTGCCTCATTCTACTGGGCAAACAAGTCACTTGTCAAACACAATGTCAAGCATCAGAGAAATAAATGCCACTGCTTTAGTGGGAGATACTGCCAAGTTAATAGTAAAGGGAGTGAACACAAAGAGGGGTACAAAATCAAGGCCAATAATACAGTACTCATCCCATTGAATATACAATATATTTTGCTAATTTGTTTTGTTTATTTTGTGTCTATTTACACTGGAATGAACCATGAGAAATTTTCATTTGTTTTGTACACTGTTCTATTTTCATTGTCTAAAACAATGCTTGTTATAAGTGCTCAGTAAATATATTTAAATAAATTAGTGTAGAATGATTACAATGAATTATAATTAAAGTGATAAATGGCATTCTGTAAGTATGTATGAATAATAGAAATAGAATTAAAGAGGATATTTTGAAAAGAATATCAGAGAAAGCTTAGATAAAAGATGGTACATTAACTAAGTATTGATTAGTAAATATAAGTCCATTCAGAAAATTTGAAGGAATATTATGAAGTGAAAGATATTGGTTATTGTAAGCAACTCAAAAGTAAGCTAACTTTACAACTTATATATACTGTTTGGATTGGTTTACATTTATACCCAAATTAACAGACACACATACATTATGAATTAGGAGTATAGACTTTCCTCTACAATTTGTCAGCTGTTACTCCATGTAGAATCTTCACGTTTCCCTCTCTGCCCTAGTGACCACATGTCAGCACCAGCTCTCCCTAATTGAACAGCATCGGTGCTGCTCTCAATGACTGAACTCATCTGGTATCTCAACAGAGATACCAGAGAGGTCTGGTATCTCTGTGAAGAGGGATATTACCCAGGTCCTAAAGCTCCCCAAGCCACCAGATCTTGAGGAACTAGGACAATGCTGGGTTCCTGGCAGGAGCCAGGCTGCTCAAGTCACCTGTGCCCTGAAGCAGCCCAGCCCTTGCCCAGTCCCACACAACCCTTCTAGAAAGGAATTCTGTCAGCTCCCTGCCTCTGCCAATCCCACCACAGAAGCTTAAAGACCTGCCAACACAGAATACAGGTGCACATCTTTTCAAACTGACTTTTTTAGTTCATCTGTCTTTTGCAGTTACTGCTCCCAAACCAGAAGGGCCTCCTCATTTTCCATTTACAAAAGAAAATTCTCTATGCACCTCAAAAGATGCAAGGCAGAAAACAGTATAAGGGATGATGTTGGCAGATAAAATATAGAACACTCCATTATCAGTTAAATTATTTCAGATAAACAATAGGCATTTATTTTCAGTATAATAATGTTCCATGCTATATTTGTTGCATACATATACTAACAAATTATTCATGATTTATTCAGAATTTAAATTTTTTGATGTCTTGTATTTTTATTTGCTAAACCTGGCAACCCCGATAAGGAGTTACTAGGTGTTAATCTGAGTAATGTCTTATCCACAGACCAGCCAGGCAAAAGTCCTGCTGCATATATGTTTCATCTCTATGTGTCTTGAAAATTGCAGGTGATGAAAACTTGTTAGTTTAAGTTTCTGGTTTCGAGAATCAAGTAGAGATGTACAGGTCTGTGCAAAATGAACTAAGGCATTGAAACAGTGGGAGATTCAGGAAAGAAACTGACAATCTAATTGATGGTTGAGAAAAATGATTTTGAGGACAGGAATTTGGACTATTTAAATCTATAAGGGATGAAGACAAAAAACAAAACAAAACAAAACATAAAATCAGTGGAACCTAAACCAAATTCAAAGATAGGACACAAGTAAAAATGGTAATATTGTGAGGTAAGGAGAAGCAGGATTTGATAGCAAAGATTTAAATCTAAAAAGAGAAGAAAGCAAGGGATCCTCCAAAGATCTGAAAGAGGTGGATCTGTGAAGGCATTCAGTTTTGGTTAGCAATACTTCCCAAAGTTGCTTTAAAACAATTCCATGAATCTTACTATCTTGCAGGATAGATGTATTCCTAAGCATCATTGCAGGAAAGTATGAGATCCCAGTGGTCACTGAGAAGCCATGCCATCGTAGGCAGTCATTCAGCCTTCGTTGTTCCATTTTAAAAGTAATTCCACATATGTGTACAAATTACCAATTAACTCTCTGCTTGGCACTGCTCTACATACTGGTGATATATCAGTGAGTTTTGAAAGTCTCTGCATTTATGGAGCTTAGAGCTTAGTGAGGGAAAAAGAAAATAAATCAGCACACAGGTATTAGGTCAGATAGTGGTAAAAGCTATGAAGAAAATAAAGCATAGAAGGGCTATAGAGACAAAGAATTTTTTTTTAAAGAGACCTGATACAGCAAGACAGATAGGAGGAGAAGCATTTGAGAATAGGGGACAAGCACAAAGGACATGAGGTAGCAGCAGGCTTGGCAGTGCACTAGGAACAGCAAAGAAGCCAGTATGGTGAAAGCCTGGAGAACAACAAGGTGAGTGGGAAAAGAGAAGAGTCAGAGGACATAGTCAAGCAGCAGTGGGGCCTTTAGGGTAAGAGAAGTCTTTGAGATTGCAACCCGAAGGTGACGGAAGCTTTCGATGGTGCAGAGAGGGGGAAGATGCAGGCTTTGACTCTCGTTGTAACCCAGATTAGAGGTAATGGAGGCTCAGAGGAGAGTGGTAATGGCAGAGACTGTCATGCAAGGCACAATTCTGGATGGATTCGATATATGTCCTGAGAGAACCTGAGAAAATAAAGATGACTGACTCCAAATTTTTAGTCTGCGTAACTG